>MJUU01048351.1:30790-44945 GCA_002080025.1 Modiolus philippinarum | reverse complement strand
TAGTTAATGTGAACTTGAAGTATGAAATGGTTTTCAAGAAGTAACAATATACACCATTGTCCCATACGGTCCTATGTTAAACTATGTTCCCCGTAGGCGGCCATCTTTGATATAATGTGAACATATGTAGAAATTGTAGTTCTTGATAAGCTGAACAATTCTGTCAGTAAAATCAACCTCTATCAAAAATCGTTTTTGCAATATAGTACAAAATGTTTTAAGCAACTAAAATTTGTCAAATAAAGGGCAATAACTCCTTCATTGGTTTTCTTCAAAATTGCAGGACAGGTAGATCTTTCCATGCTGATCATTTCAATTCCGTTAGATTTTTTTGTACCTCTAACCGTTTTTGACTTATTTGCAAAAAAAAAAAAAAAAAAAAAACAGCAATGTACCCTTATGTTCTATTTTTAGCAACAGCCGCTATCTTGTTTGGTCTTCCGACTAATCGAGCATCATTTCGTAAATGCATTAGGATGCGGTGTGTTTCTATGTTCAATGTTTAATCATTCAAAATCTTGGGGTAATATTACCCCATCCCATGTTAAACGTTTTATCTATCAAGATCTTGGGGTAACATTACCCCATCCTATGTTCAATGTTTAATCATTCAAAATCTTTGGGTAATATTACCCCATCCCATGTTCAACATTTTATCAATCAAGATTTGGGGTAATATTACCCAATCCTATGTTAACGTGTTATCAATTAAAATCTTGGAGTAATATAACCCATTGATGTTCAACGTTATATTTACTAAAATCTTGCAATGCAATGTTGAATGTTATCTTGGGGTAAAATTAACCCATCCTATGTTTTGTGTATGTCAACATACAAAAATTGAGTCATTATGGTATTTTTTTTATTGAAAACCCATAAAAAGGACACTGTAGATTTTCCTTTTTTATTCTGGACGCCATTATATTATATCATATTTTTCCAAAAGCGCGAGTGGACGTTTCTTTGTTGAGTAGTGTATTTGTTGTTTATGTTTTGGTCTTTGGTTCCAGGATTCGATCTGCACTGAAGAGATATCAGTTCCAGAAAAGGCCAACTGTTAATTGAAACGGAATTATCAATGACTTTGGTATTTAATCAGTCGCTCATTTATATGCTTTACGTTTGAAAAAAAAAGTTTAATGTTTTATTATGTAAGATAATCTAGGTATGTTTCCTTATCACAAGTACAATACATTTACTGTACGTATTCATCGTAAATTTGACAAGGAAACTATTTAAAGATCCGGGTTAAAGATATACTTGAGATCATATAGAGGTGTGCTTCACGTAGGTGGATTATACAAGCCAAACAGGAAATATTCCTTGTAATCTCATGTGAAAAACAGACGTCCAGCTGATTAGATACTGTATATATTCACATTCGTAGCCTGTCAGTGTTGTTTATAAAGTGCAGTCATGGCAAACACTTATTTTCTTCTTTGGTTTCTCCATGGAATCCTATGTGGTAAGAATTTGTTTAAAAGATCATAAGCATTTTTTAGATAAAGAACATAGTAGGCAAAATATAAGAACACCCCTTATTGTAACTTACCATCCCTGTCTTCAAGTACTACAATCTACAATTCGTAAAACTAGTTTAATCGAGAAAGATCAAAAGTTGAGAAGACTTTTCCAGAATTATCAGTTATGGCATATAGAAAACCAAAAAGCATACGACACATCCTAGTAAAATCTGAATTATTTTTTTATCAAACTGAATTGGAAAGGCCAAATCAATTAATATTACAGAAATACTTTAACGTGCGCAAGAAATATTTAATCGTGCGCACGAAATACTAATTCTTGCGGAAAAATATTATACGTGCACACGAATTATGAAATCATGCGCACGAAATTCCAAATCGTGCGCACGAAAAAATAAGACAATTAAAAAGCAGAACCGAGGAAAGTGTCACTCCGTTTGTTTCAACTTTTAATCCCAGGAATACTGAAGCCTATGATATTATTCATAGAATTTACCTCTTCTGAATAACGATAATCATACGAATAGAGTTTAAGAAAACAGTCGAATTCTTAAGAGCAAAAGACAGCCAAAGTCTCTCAAAAAATTACTAACATCCGCTAAACTTCTACAACACAAAGAACCTGCAATTGTAGAAAAATGTAGAAAATCAAATTGTGATATGTGCGCTTAATGGAAGGATCAAATTTCATATTTAAAAACGGAATATTTTTAAAAATTGAAAACAATTTGTCATATAATTCATCTAATCTGATTCATGTTATAACTTGTCGGGGTGCGGTGAAAATTATATTGGGCAGACTACTCTTACTATCAGGAAACGTATGACATTACATCGACAGCAAATTAAAGGTCCGACGACAAGACAAATACCATTTAGTACACATATTGATGATTGCGCAAGATTTATATATTGATGATTGCGCAAGACACCATGTACCCAACGTTTATGTATTCCTAATATACCAATTTAAAAGTAACATTATGCAGCAACACAGAGAGAACAAGGAAAGTGTACTCATACATGATCATATACCTGTGTAAACGCCTAATACAATGTGTGTACCGTTATCTCAAATTATAGGTTTCTTCTTTTTAAAATGACGTCGATTATCGTTCGTGTCATTAAGAAAGCTATCACGTCACAAATTCCTTCGTAACGTTTGCCATGAATATCCCCGCAATGGTGAACAATGGTAAGACATTCATTATGGGGACATACAATTTGTGCGATATGCTTTTAATCAATATTTCATAAAGACTTCGGTGCATTTTCAATCTGTTTATCTATTGTTATTTCAATTCAAATGCTATAAATATTTTCTGTTCGTAACGGTTTTATTTCTGATCATAAAATTATTTATGAAATTTCGCGAACGATTTTATTAAGGTTTTAAAGTAAGAATTCAAAAATTGAACACAAAACAACACAAATAATGAGAAATGAGTAGAAATAGTTCTCAATTCCTGCTATGATAACATTTTCTCTGATAAGTTAACTGAAAAAAGTCGTTTTAACAGTAGTAAAGTAACGGAAAAGACAAAAAATCTTCGTCTATTTGTGTTCAATATTTCACTAATAGGCATTAAATACCAACAATATGAACCTTAACGCATTCACCTACCTTTTCGTATACTAGCAGGTATGGCATGATCTTGTTTGGCAGTTTTGATCTCATGACGATCTTGACAAGCTTAACACAATTTGTTAAGGCTGTGTAAGATATTTAGTCGTATTTCAAGATACGATCAAGATCTATTTAGTTAATCAAGATTAAACAGATGAGTAATGAAGGGATATGGAGTAAAAGCAAATGAGACGAAATCCCCACAAATGCATGGGAAAAACAAGCAATAGAACAACGCTTTTATTGTCGTTCTTCATCATGTAGTCACCATGAGGCCTTCAATAATGAGCTTTGCTCATTCCTCATAGTAAGTTCAAGACGACACTTAGCATCTGTTTAAAGGGAATTCATTGCTGGATGTCTAACTGTATACAAGGGCGATCAAGATGTGTTAAGTCGGTCCAGATCAAACAAGGTCAAATTTAAACCGTCTTAATCGTGTCTGAACGCAATAATTACCTGGGTCTTTATTGATCTGGAACTATCTTATTACGTCTTGATGTTCCTTCAAATCAATTTTCATGAAAATTAACTTAAAATCTTACAATGTCTTATTAAAATGCAAAACAGGATCAAAACATAACTGTAAGTGGTAGTAATTACCTCCGCCATCTTAAAATGACTATTCCGTGTTTGATACATGCCATTGCTTTTGACTGTATCTAAAGCTCTTTTATGAAATAGTTAAAGAAATGTTTTTCATGGAAGACGTCTGAACATGAAATAAACTGGTAAATCTGGTTATTTTCTTTTAGCCGGTCAAGCACATTTAACTTTTTATTTGCACGTTTTATGTTTTCATACATTTGAATATATAATAGTTATACACAAATTTCTTACAATCTATCTTTTAAATAATAACCGGCTCCAGACTTTTGAAATTTATTCCATAAATAACCTTACAACTACAAATTTATGTGCATATGCAGAATTTATATTAAAAATAACTTCGGTATTTTGTTATTTATTAAAGATCTTATTTTACAAGTTTACGTCGATCTTATTTAGCATTTATTTCATTTCCACGGCACGAATTGTCTGTACTTTTAACCGACCGACTAAACCGTTCAAGATATTTTTACACACCGATAATAAACCTACCACAACAGTATTCTTTATGATTCTCTTATATAGGGGGATTTTTTTTGCTATGGATTATTTTAATTCATTCGAAAAAAAAATTATGTCGAGTCTTATATTTTTGGCTAGTCTTCTCAGATGTGTCTAATATAAATTTTTGATTGGTCATTTATAAAATTTGTGAAAAGACAACTGCACGTATTTTTTCAAAGGTTTTGTTTTGTGTTCTTCAAGTTATAATGATTATTTATTATCTTTAATGTTTCGGAGAGTAATAGATCCATAATGTTAATGGCTAGTATGTCTAGCAAAAACTGTACCAAAGATTGAACACATTACTGTTGATAATTAAGCAATAACAGTACATTATTTCAATACCGGAGGGCGTCAATTGCATATTTGACGGTCAAAAAGTAGTTTATAGGCGACGCGTAGCGGAGGCTGTAAACGGATATTTTAATGATCAAATCAAGATTGACGCTCTCGGGTATTCAAATAATGTACTGTTATTGCGATTCTAATGCAACAAATCAATTTCATGTTCTATTTTTAACTCGTGAATTTGTAACAATATTAGGAACCAGATTGAACAGGGAACCCATTTTGTCCCGGGTGCGTAGATGGTGGAATTGATGGTGAGTTTTGACTAATCAAAACCTTCGTTATATACATGTTGCATTAGAATTTTCGTTTAATCCCTTATCGTTTAAACAGATTATTTGCCTTCTGGAATATAAGATAAAACATTGAAGCGAATGCTGAGAATTTACTTTTTTGAGATAAACCTCATGTACTTTGAAATTGATAATTTACTTCATAGACTCGTTTAACTTTTTTTGCAGTTTATTCGTCTCCTTTACATACCAAGGACGTCGTAAAAACACCAAACACTGACAATCTGAAGGCTGAATTAGGTGAGAATGGGTCTCTGGTTTTCTTACATTAGATTATTAATAATGTAATACATTTTTGGTATTTATTGCTATCAGTGGTTTTTCTTGTATCAGTTTGCATATTTTATCTTACTTTATACATATGACATTCTATTTTACCTAGTATTCACGCAGAAGAATGCAAAAGTACAATAATTTGCGATATCAGCTCCTTCACTTAATTCAACAGGTTTTGTGATCAAAACCAAAAATCACATTTAAAGCTCAGCTAATAGCTAAACTATGCAGTTAATACGTCTCATTATTAAAGATGTTTTTTGTGAAAAATTTAACTCATTATATCCCATTTTCCGATCGCAGTCTGTCGAGGAATCTGGTGTATTGCCATGTCTATTAAACACTATATAAGAAAATAAAGGAACTACAACAAACCACCAGACAGGATAAAAAAAGACAGTATTAAAGGGGAAATTGCCACCAAAAACGAAAATAAATACATTAATTTATTCCTTTATACCTTAAATTAATTTTAAGGTAAATATCTCTACAAATAGGTATTGAAACTTCGTGAAAGTTGTACACATTGTTCCTTTTTCATAAAACAAAACTCTGAAAGAAATGAATCATTTTTTAAATCTTAATTGCATTTTCCCAAAAAACTACTGTTAGCCTAAAAATGAAAAAAAAAAAATCAAAAGGGGTGAATTATGAACATTGTGTGCTTTTACTTCTAAAATGTGGTAAAACTGTTTTTAAAATTGCAAATTTAGGCAATACAACTTCCATACAAGGCCATTCTGAGAAGAGCAATATTTGATTTTTTAAGTTTTTAAGTTTTACATGTCCAATTGTAACCGTTACTTTTTCTTAAAAGATGGATTTTGTTTGACAAAAAACGACTTTTCGGCCATTGAAGATGTTTTCTGTTATACCCTTTGTTACATTGCTGGTTTTTGACATTTGCATTTTGAAAAAAATACATGAAAAGGACCATTATTTATCAAATATTCAGGGAGCTAAACATCATTTAAAAACAATGGATTTGTCTGTTGTTAATTATTTATATGAAAACAAAGTTAATCGAAATTGAGAGTCATCATAACAAGCAATTTCTTAAATGGATGCACTTTCAAATTAACGTATGGCTTTCTTGTTTTGTAAAATTTAAACTATTTTTTGTGACCATCTGTATATATTTTGCCAACATCTCCAGATTCTCTTACAAGCAACTCAATTAGTGCCCTGTGATCTTTTATATCTTGTATCATCTATCGGTCCCTTTATCGGGCAATTGATGACAGTGTTTGTAAGAGTACTTTGCCCGATATGTTATTCTTGTTGGGGACCCTTCATCCATGGCAAAAAGTATAGATGGGTGTATCTCTGGTAAACATTTAACAAGTGAATTCAGCTCAAACTGATGGTAGGGGTCGTATTGAACTTACTATGAGGAGGTTTGAATGTTTGCTTTTTGTTGAAGGCCTCATGGCAATGAAACTGTTTTTCTATTTACATTTATGGCCACTACAAGGGGTTTAGAGACAACAGGACCTTTGCCTGTAGCCTATAGCCTTTGTCCTAAGCTGTTTAAAAGGAAACTGAACTTAGAATTACACATGAAAAACCACCACAAGCCTCAAAGGAATGTTATACCACCTTCAATCGATCATCTTCATTGGTGCGACACACAATTGACCAAAGTAAAATTCCAACAACAAAAAAAAAAAAAAAAAAAACAAAAAAAACAAAACAAAACAAAAGAAAACAAACAAAAAACAAAAAAACAAAAAAACAAAAAAAAAAATAAAAAAAACTGAAGAAAAAACTGAAGACTCGAGTAAAAAATAATAGGTCGATAAGTTTGAACCTACGGTCGTTATATTGTACCAAAATGCAGATTGAATTAACAAAATGAAATTCTTATATCGAAATACGTGTAAAAGCTGATAAAAAAGAAATTTGATAATCAGCCCATTCTTAATACTATGAACTGAAGTCAGTAAAAGAACTATCTTTCAAAATCAAAAGAATTTTCATGAAATCTTACAATTAATCAGAAATAAATCGACATTTGTACATAGGTGTATTTTGGATATAAATTTTTTAAGCTTTCCAAAAATATAGTTTTGTAATATGAAGTTCGTAGGAATGACGTAGGTATGTTGTGCTATAGAGGTAAAATTTATCCACATTAATAATTCATGATCAGGACTTACAATGATTTTTTGTTTTTATTTTCTTTTTAAGAAAGCGTAGGGCGAGGTAAAAGGTTTCTCCTGATTCCACAGCCAGGTAAGCTTACTGTAAATTGGTTCCGATGGTTTCTAGGGTTCATCACTCTATAAACAATAATTTGTTTTCCATCATTTTTCTTGTTTTCGGTCTGCATTTCTGTCTGGCCCTTTGAAAACTGTTTTCTAGCTTTGACGTCCTCCACATTAGAGACTTAGTTGATTTTCTTTATTTTATGATAAAAAGGGAGAGTAATAATAACAACAAATACTATTTATCCTTTGTTCGGTCTTTAATAGACAATAAATAACTGTTAAATAATAAATAACTGTTAAATAGACAATAGACAATATTCATAGATTTAAAGTTGGAGTCAAGTTTTGGTGTCTGATGCAAATTTTAAACATTACGAATAAGCAAAAACAGGCATCAGCCTCTTTCTTGCTACAAAGTATTGAAAGAAGCTGTATTATATGTAAATCTGGTATCTAATTATATTGCAAATCAAGTAAAATCAGTGACAATTTCTATACTTTTCCAGGAAAAAAATTAGTCCTTGTGAAGCTTTGAAATCAAAGTTCTTGCTACTTTATTGGATGTCCCATTTCAATTTTCATGCTATGAGTACGTCTTTTAGACTGTTTTCTATTATGGCTTACCATTTTATTTATTTGATTTTATGCTGCGGATTAGAGGTTTCTCCAGAAACACGTGCACAGCATTTCAAAATTCACTGTTTATAATGCAGCTTGGGCATTTTCGGTATTTTGAAACAACTATCCGGTTACAAATGTCAATAATTGTTCTATAATACGTTGAAGCTAATATATTATAAAATCAGACTAAATTATGGGTGGGAATTGCAAATCGCAGTTTTGTTACCAATATTTAATAGCTTCTACACTGTAGACGTATGAAATGTTAGGTAAGTATAAAAATTCACTCTATCAAATCAGACAAATATGTGTCCCTTGCAAATTGATCATTGAAATTTGACTTTACCATGAAGTATGAACAAAGCCTATTGTTGAAAGCCTCATTGTGACTTGGTGATTACAAGATGAAGAACAACAAAACAAGCGTTGTTCCTTTATTTGATTTTGTTATATATTTGTAGAGACTTTGTTTCATATGCATATTCTCCTTAACCTTTCATTGTTTATTGTGGGTACCCCGCTCACTCCATTCAGTTTCCCTGTAGTATATTAAATATGCTTAAATAATAAACAGCAACATACGTGAGTAGTCAAAGGTCAGATAAAATTTATCAACGATTTTATGTGATCAATCTATCATAAAATATTTAGAGTAATGACATAATTACTGCACATGATTGTCAATAGCCAAAATTTAAAGGGAAACAGACAAAGAAGATGAAAAATAAATGGGAAAAAATGTCTACTTCAATGTCCCTGCGTAGGTTCAGGCACTTCTAGAGAAACGGTGTGTTAAACCAGTTTTACGGAACGTCTCACTTTCACTTTATTGCGATAGTGTCCGATATGAAACTTAACAGAAATTGCTATCGAAAGGTTTTAAACATTGCAAAGAAATTTCACCTTAGTACAAAATACAAAATGAATCTTAAATCACAGTGTGATCGAAACTTACATTTTTTCTAAAAGGGTTAATATAGTCGAACTTCTATTGCTCGAACACCAGATGAACCGAATAAAACAGTTATAGCTAGAGAGGTATTCGAGCGTTCGAGGTAAAAATATGCTCTAGTCTGAACAAAGGGTCTTGAAAAGTACTCGAGACATCCATTATGTTCGTGAAATTGCAGCTTGAGGCTTCGATGTTCAACTGTTTTTATTTGAGAATCAATAAGAACATTTTATTGATCGTATGTGACGGAATTATATGAATGTAAAAAAATGGATTACAGTAATCACCTAAAATGGCTGATAATTATAATTACATGCCACAAACTGCCATGGAACGACACATGAAGAACACAATTAAGACAAAATACAAACGTAGACAACGATAGGAACTCGGAACAGCCGGGCTTGGTACCGGCACTAGCAAAAGCCAGCGGTAGGGTTTAACCGGTTTATGGGTACCTAAACCTCCCCTTTATCTGTCCCGTTTCCCTATAGTATAATAAACATACGAATAAAACCCAATACAGATAGACTACTAACTCGATGACCACGATCTTCAAAGGAAAGAAAAAAAAATACGCATTTTTGAAAGATGGGTCAAGGGGCTTCATTACAGCCTTAATTAACACTAAAATAAGATATAACTGGCAAGTTTAGCTGTAAAGGTAAAAAGGTACAGCTCAACTTACCACACAAAATACATGTATTATTCATTTATATGAATAAAGCATGTATAATTTTTGGACATTATATGAATTTGGGCTTCGTTTTTTGTGATCATCACTCCCTTGTTTCTTCGGTATTCTACTGCCGTTGTTATTTAAAGAGACCTGCAATGCCATTATCGGTTATGATTAATAATTTGTCTGTTTGTTGTACTTCGATCTTTCAGTTTTGAACTTTGTAGATGAATATTATATTTAGTTGTTATTCATATATTTGTAATAATTTCCTTGTCTTAGTGACAATAGGATTTAATTTTTTATGACAGTTCAAGTCTCATTTATTTTCTTAAATCTAAAAACGTAATCATTTTTTGGAATTTGGATGATTATTGATAGGTGGGAAAAGGGAACGACTTTTCAATTATTTTATTAACGGTCTTTAACCCGTATATCAACCAATTAATGACTTACTGAGAGATATCAACCAATATTATATAAAGGTGATACTGTTTTTGTTACTGATGTCTGACTCTTTAAAAAGTATAAAGTGTTTGTCCTTGCTTATGCGGCATTCTGGGATATGTTATATTTTTATCTAATAAGCGTACAGAAATATTGTTTGATTTCTTGCAATGTATTCCGCCCAAATCAGTGCTAGAAGCCATCTACAACTACGTGTGACTATTAGGTACATGTTTGAGAAAAGCTCATTTTTAATGGCATCATGGTAACTTAAAGATGATGAACAATAATTACAGCATTGTTCAGTTGCTTGGCCTTCATTTATTTGTAAGGACTTTGTCTCATGTGTATCTACTACATATACTTAATTGTTCACTCATATGTAAAAAATAATATGGTATAGCAGAAATATAGAAAAGTAGAATAATAATATTTATCATATATTTAGTAATAAATACAGACGTTTTGAATATGTGATACAGTGCATGACGTTCATTCCGTATTCAAACTATGACGTCATACCCTTTATCGCATGGTTTACCCTTTATCGCATACCCTTTATCGCATGGCTTACCCTTTATCACATACCATTTTTCGATTTTTTTTTCAATTTTTCTTTTTTTTTATGAAAAAAATTTTCGGGGGTGAAAAAAAATTTTTGGGGGGGCAAAAAAATTTTTTTGGGAGGAGGGTTACAAAGATTTGTGTGGGGTGAAATTGTTTTGTTGTGTGATGATCAGTTAAAAAAATCTAGCAAACTTTTTTCCTTTACAAGTTAGATTTAGTCCAAAACTTCTAGACCTTTCCGCCCATTTCGAAATTTTCCTCTTCAAAAAATACATGCATTTTCTCTTACCGATTTCAATTTTTGACAGTATATTTCGGATTAGTAGTCCTCTGTTTAAATATATGAGAAACTGTATAATACATGGCAAAATCCGTATCACTTGCCGTATCATCCCTTGACCAATATCAGCCCTCGGGCCAGAGGCCCTCGTGCTGATATTGGTAACTCGGGATGATACGGCATGTGATACGGATTTTGCCATGTATTATTCCCTATATAAACGACATGATCTTTTTTATTCCAGTGTATAATACTGTAGAAATGTCAAATGTCATGAAAACCGAGGCTGTCAACTCTACAATTAAAGCCATGCAGACATATACAAAGCTCTATGACATTGCGAAATATATTAAGGAGGATTTTGACAGCAAATATGGGATCTATTGGCAATGCATTGTTTCAGAATCACCATTCAACTACTATGGCCATTACGTCGTCGACAAATTCATTGACTTTAAGATGCAACCACTGCATATTTTGTTGTTCAAAACACTATCGGGAAAAAGGATTTGACATTTTTGTCAATGGAAAAAGTTACAGAATGTCATTGTTCTTGTATATTGTGATTTGAGTTTAATAAACGTAAAAATTATATATATATATATATATATATATATACGCTAAAACAGCTTGGAGCTTTCGGCCACGCTACCGGCCTTCATCAGCATGTTTATTTGGTTAATGACGTTACAATTGGATGAATGCATAAGGAACAACAGTGACATTAGTGTAAAGCGAAGGACATAATGAAAAGACAGAAGAAGCCGACAAATAAACAATAAATAAAAAAATAAATAAAAAAAGGAGAAAAGAAATGAAAAACAAAAAAACAAACAAACAAACAAACAACAAAAAATAATAATAAAATAAAAGAAATTGAAATAAAAAAGCAAGACAAACAAAACAACAAAAAACAAACAGGAAGCAAAGCAAAAAAACAAAAACCAAAAACAAAGCAAAACAAAACAGAACAAAGCAAAAACAAACAAATAAACAACACAAATACAAAACACACACACAAAAAACAAAATGAATAACAAAATAAATAATAAAAAATTAAATAAAATAAATGAAAAAGGGAGGGAGGGCAAAGGACAATCATTCAATAAGGCAATTGGGAAATAATGTTATTGTTCTTTGGTATTGATGCCTAGTGGTTTGTAAGTTTTCAGTTTCTTCACCCATAATTTTTCTCTAGTTTTCCTATACTCATCAGTTTCATACAGTTTATATATCCAAAATCTCTCTCTGCGTTTTCGGGCTTCTTTGTCCCAAGATGAATTGCATTCAATGATCTTAAATGTAATGTCCTCAAACCGATGCCCAGTTCTTAAAAAAATGCCTTGTAAGAGGACAGTCCCTTTCTTTCACACTGAACGAACGATGATTGTATAATCGTTTGTGATGATTGTTAAACGATGATTGTTAAATCGACAAAGAAGCCCGAAAACTCAGAGAGAGATTTTGGATATACCAGCTCAGATCACTTGAGCCTGATGGCCTAAAAAAGACGAAAAACCTTTTAAAAAGTAAATGCAATAGATTTAAATTCATTTTTTATTTAATTTTAATTTTTTTTTTGAAGTATTACATTATCATAGTTATTTTACATACAAAGGCTAATACTAGTATGTCAGTTTAATATGTACACGTTTCTCAGTGGATAATACACCTATTATTGTTATACATTAAAAGAATGTTTGTGGTTTATATGTTTTACAAAAAATGAACGATGTACTTATACCAACAAAAATATTTTTAAGATATTTTGAATGTTCAGCCTCGCCTGAAGAAGATTCTTTGTGAATTGATAATAAGCAACTTAATTAAGACCTTTTGTAATTATTTCATGAAAATATTTACATTTTTTAGTGTGATTATTACATTTTTTAGACAAACTATAATTTCACTATGTGTAACTGTATCACCCTTATCTTTGTGTGATCCACACTCTTTAGATATAAATGTTTGTTGTTATATATATATATATATATATACGTCTAAAGTGATACACAACAACATCAAATTAAAATTATTATAGAGAAATTTAGGCAATAAAAAACCTAAATTAATCAAATGACGAAATTTTCGCTAGACCTACTAGCTTTCTCAACGTCTATCGATAAGTGATCGTAAAAAATTATTTTCATACATCGAACGTCAAAAATATTTTACCTGGACACAATATTACAATTTTTACACAAAGATATTTTTGTACCAGACTTGTGACAAAACATAACTGAAAACTAAATACTGAACTTATTGTAAGATAAATTAAGAAAGATAAATTAAGAAAATGCGTAGGGGCGGGAAATTAGCCGCGCTAAACACTATATGTACAAACACCACTTCTTTAATAAATATATAAACAAATACTGTGAAAATGAAAACTTAAATAAACGGAATGAAAAACAAATTACTACGATTTCTTGTTAATGCCATCCGGATGTAATGCACATAACTCTCTGATCCAGAAGCTTTCTCTCGATTGTCTCTGTTTATCGCTCCAACCCCGCACATGATCAATGATGGTCACTTTTGATCTTGCAAAATCTTCCAAAGAATGCCCAGGTAATTTGAAATGTTGACTGACAGGCAGAAATGGTTTTTTTGTGAGGTCACTGCGGTGTCCATTCATTCTTTTGATGACCGGTTGGACACTTTCACCCACATACTGTAGACCACAGACCTGGCAGTCAATGAGGTATACGACATTAGGTGTCTTACAATTTACATTGCAGAACACCTTGTATACCTTACCTGTTTTTTTGCTACTAATTGTTTGTGTTTGTTGCATTTGCTGACAACACTTGCACCTTCTGTCATCACAAGGTTTGCATTAAACCATATGTTGTATGTCAAATAAGAAAATAAAATTGAATTGAAACGTTCCGGTTAATTTTGTACATAGTCGCAACAGAGAATTTTCGGTATTTGGTCGTATTTCATTCGATCCGTTCTAGCTTGTTATGCAACTTAATTCATGTTTATTTCAACTGTTCTTTGCTCTCCGTCATTCACCTAGAAATATTCTATGATCTTGCTGATTATAACATGTATCAATTGGCTGGAGTCACTACAAATGAAAAAGCACTATTTTTTATTGTACTATTTTCGAGGTCTGTCAAACATTGGCGTATTGAAATGGTGTAGTGCGCCTTGACAATATTATGGCTTTGACATTTAACACAATCTGGGCACACAGAAGCTATAGTTAGTCGTCATATAAGCGGGAGGTTAATGCATCAATAAACCTGG
>MJUU01048351.1:0-29135 GCA_002080025.1 Modiolus philippinarum | reverse complement strand
AACGACACATGAAGAACACAATTAAGACAAAATACAAACGTAGACAACGATAGGAACTCGGAACAGCCGGACTTGGTACCGGCACTAGCAAAAGCCAGCGGTAGGGTTTAACCGGTTTATGGGTACCCATACCTCCCCTTTATCTGTCCCGTTTCCCTATAGTATAATAGACATACGAATAAAACCCAATACAGGTAGACTACTAACTCGATGACTACGATCTTGAAAGAAAAGAAAAAAAAACGATACGTAATTTTGAAAGGTTGGTCAAGGGGCTTCATTACAACCTTGATTAACACTAAAATAAGGTATAAATGACAAGTTTAGCTGCAAAGGTAAAAGGGTACCTGTGCAGCTCAACTTACCGTACAAAATACATGTATTATTCTTTTATATAAATAATGCATGTATAAATTTTTGGACATTATATGTCTTTGGTCTTCGATTTTTGTGATCATCACTTCCCTTGTTTCTTCGATATTTTACTGCCGTTGTTATATAAAGAGACCGCTTGCAATGCCATTATCGGTCATGATTAATAATTTGTCGGGTTTGCTGCACTTCGATCTTTCAGTTTTGAACTTTGTAGATGGTTGTTGAAAAATTATTTTTTGTTGTTATTCAGATATTTGCAATAATTTCCTTGTCTTAGTGACGATAGGATTTTATTTTTTTTATGACAGTTTAAGTCTCATTTATTTTCTAAAATTTAAAAACGTAATTATTTTTTTGAAATTGGATGATTATTGATAGGTGGGAAAAGGGAACAACTTTTCAATTATTTTATTAACGACCTTTTAGACCCGTATATCAACCATTTAATGAATTACTGAGAGATATCAACCAATATCATATAAAGGTGATGCCCTTTTTGTTATTGATGTCTGACTGTTTAGAAAGTATTTAGTGTTTGTCCTTGCTTGAGCGGCATTCTAGGATATGTTTTATTTTTATCTAATAAGCGTACAAAGATGTTGTTTATATTTTGCAATGCATTCCGCTCAAATCAGTGCTAGAAGCCATCTACAACTACATGTAACTATGAGTTACATGTTTGAGCAAAGCTCATTGTTGAAGGCATCATGGTAACTTAAAAAAAGAAGAACAATAATTACAGCATTGTTCAATTGCTTGGCCTTCATTTATTTGTAAGAATTGTGTATCATGTACATGTAGTTCATATACTTAATTGTGCATTCATACGCAAAGAAATGATATGGTACAGCAGAAATATAGAAAAGTAGAATAATGATAAAGCAAAAGACATGATTTTTTTATTCCAGTGTATAATACTGTAGAAATGTCAGATATCATGAAAGCCGAGGCTGTCAACTCTACAATTAAAGCTATGCAGGCATATACAAAACTCTATGACATTGCGAAATATATTAAGATGGACTTTGACAAGAAATATGGGATATATTTGCAATGTATTGTTTCAGAATCACCATTCATTTACTATGGTCATTACGTCGTCGACAAATTCATTAACTTTAAGATGCAACCACTGCATATTTTGTTGTTTAAAACACTTTCGGGAAAAAGGATTTCAAAGTAAAAAGATACAGAATGTCATTGTTCTTGTATATTGTGATTTAAGTTTGATAAACGTAAAATAAGGTTAATGTTGATATTGCCATTATTTATCTGCTTCAGTTCACTTTTAAGGCTTTCTATATATATATATATATAAAATCATGAATGAAATTTATCTGTCTCAGCAATCTACAGGCAGGTTTTATAACAATGACAATCGTCACTCAAAATGATTTTGATATTCCAAGTTTAGAAATCTGTATCATTATGACTTTAGTATTCAAGCGTAAATAATGCTGCTCACAGTATTTGTTATTGTTTGTTCCACAATTCAAACCTAATGATGTTTTTTTTTCGTGAATTATTTCTAACGAACTGTATACAAAGTTGCAGAGACTATAATGTATATTTCTCTCTATATATTTAAGTAATGGTGTACTTGCTCTTGAGACAATTTTACATATGAATATACTATCAAACTTTCAGATTTTGGCATTTTGTATTATTTTTGTAAATTCCAAATGTTTTTCTAGCCATCTAGTTTTAATGCCAATATTTCACTATTTCATAATGCCAAGCGACTTAATGAAACACCCTTTATATGTCTATATGTTGGTTTTATTCAGTAACTTGGTTATCTAGCGCATTTGTCAAGCAACGGATGACAATGATTGTCAGAGCACTTACCCAGTTAATTTTCTATTTGTTTAAGATCCCGCATTTATAGGCACAAAAATGAATGTTCGACAATTAGAAATGAATTTTCTCAAGCCGGTGCCAGGGGTGTTTTACGCTTGCTATTAGGTATGAGGAAAGCTCATTGTTGAAGACTTCATGGTGACTTCAATACGAAGAACAGCAACATTGTTCATTGCTTTGTTCTACTATGTATTTGTAAAGATTTTGTCTCCAAGTGGATTTACTCCTATCCTTTCATTGTTTATTTTGTACTCTGTAACAGCAGAGTTTCGTTTAATATTTTCGAAGGTTTTCAGAGGAGTTATGCTGAAGTGTTGTACAAATTCAAAAGTGACACAAATCGAGTAAAATAATGTGATTTTCCGCTATCATGGATATTCCTACCAAGATTTTTACACCAGGACACATAATAACTTGCTCTTCCCGTAGTAGAGTAAGTTAGACACAAAAGCGATGTAAAAGGTGTACATAGAGTTCATTTTTACTGATACATTCCATGATTAATTGTTTGTTTTAATGCGTCTGGACCGTAAATTAACAGAAACATCATACACACAAAAACAAATTCTTGTGTCAAACTTGGGTCCTTCACTGGTGCCTTTTCTAAAAACAGATGTGCACATTTTCATGATGACAAAATGAAAAAAAAAACTATAGTTTTCTTTGTAACTGAAAAAAGAGTACATGTTTATTGTTAGAAATACAAACATGTGAATTACAAAAAAGGTTCTTTAATAGATATCAGTCCCTTGTGCATATGCAGAAAGTAAATTCATAGGAACTTCGGTATTTAGTTATTTGTACAAAAATTTGAAGTTTCGGTCCGAACTCTGATCCAAGTTTCTTTTTTATATATAAAAACTGAAGGGGCAATACTTTTCCTTGATTTCAAAAAAGCCTTTGATTCTTTAGAATGGGGGTTTATGTTTAAAACTTTAAGGCACTTTGGCTCTGGGAATTCTTTTGTCAGATGGGTAGAAACTTTATGAAGTAATGTGCAAACATGTGAGGCAAACAATGGGTGGATTTCCGATTTTTTTTCTCAAAATACTAGAGGTATAAAACAATGCTGTCCTTTATCTGCGCTTTTATTTGTTATTTAATTAAAAATAATGGCTTTGAGACTTAGATAAAGTAAAGATTTTAAAGAAATTCAAATCAAGTTAGATGGAGTTATACGTACATTAATAATATCTCAACTAGCTCACGATGCCACTTTATTCTTTGGTTCAAAAGCAGGAATATCCATAGCAATAAACGGAATAGAAACATTTGGAACGTTTTCAGGTTTTATTTTGAACAGAAATAAAACAGAGGGTATATAGGTTGGACATTTGAAACATTGTAAGGATAAGGTAGAAAATATAAACTGGGCGGAAAATCCTGTTAAAGTCTTAGGTATTTATGTTGGGCATAATAAAAAAGAATGTGAAAGTCTAAGCTGGGATAAAAAAAGTGGAGGATATGAAAGGGCTTTTTAAACAATGGGGGAAGAGAAATTTGACAATTTTTGGAAAAATTTATAAAACCTTTGATTATTAAAAAAATTACCTTTTTATCAAGTGTAGTAAGCGTACCAATTAAATATAAAAAGAAATAGAATCACAATGTTTTAAATTTATTTTGGGTGGAAAACGGGATAAAGTCAAACGACAGACGATGATAGGAGAATACAATAAAGGGAGTCTTCAAATGATTGATATTCATAGTTATTCTAAATCTTTAAAGTTATCTTGGATTGCACGTTTGGTTCAAGGATCGGTAGCAAAATGGAAATTAATTCCAAGAAAATATTTTGATAAATTAGGACAGAATTGGCGTATTTTTCAAATGAATATAAATTTTTCAAACATTTTTTCGATGCAAGCATACAAAGATATGCCCAATTTTTATAAAGCCATTTTAAAATTTTGAATAGAAGTTGGCGGAGAGGAAACTGAAAATCCTTTAAATTTTAGGGAAGTAAGAAAACAGGTAATATGGAAAATAAATTTATAAAAATTGATTACAAAAGTATATTGTTTAAAGAATTGGATAATAAATGGCATTATATTTGTCAATGATATTTTTAACAAAGCAGGAGTAATTTGCCAAAAAAGATATTTATGAGAAAATTAAATGTAAAGTAATTTTTTAATAGAAAATCATAAATTGATGGAAGCTTTAACAAAAGAATGGATAACAATTTTGAGATCAGATGAATCTAGAAAGAGTAAATTGAACATAAAAAAGTGGGAACAAATTTGGTTTTGTTTAATTTTGAGATAACAGAGATTACAGGTAAACAATTTCATACTTTTTTAGGGATACATCTTTTGTATCTCCAATTGGAGTTAATTATTATGTAGATTTTTCTCTAGAAAACAATCCATTGTTTAAATACACGAATGTCTTTATAATTGAATTATTAACAGAAAACCGTTTAAAAATATTTCGATGAAAACTATTGCAGTATATATTACCAAATAAGTCATTACTTTTCAATTGGAAATTATCAGAAAATAAAATGTGTACTTGTTGTAAAATTGAAGACAATTATGAACACTTTTTTATATTGTGTAAGCAATTGAGGAATTTTTGGGTACAAATAGAAAATATTATGAAAAAGGTCAATTTTGAAATAAAAGTTTCTTTAAAACATTTAGTCTTTGGTTATAAAATTTTTGATAAGAATTATTACTGTATCAATTATTTCTTAAATGTGTTAGCCTTAAGTATTTATAAAGCATACTATGTTTCAGAACACAAAAGCAATGAAATGAATATTTTTCTTTTGTTTGTTAGACAATATAGAAAAAGAATAGTTGAATATAAGCTTGATAACAACCTATAGAAAACAAAATACAAAATTCTGTAGAAGAATTTTTAATAACTTAATTTATTTTCAGAAAGTAATGAATATGTTTTTGAAAGCCGTATTGATTATATTAGTCAAATGTTATTAATTTTATGATGTAATTTTGGTTTGGTTTATAATTTGACTAACTTATCCTGGGTAATCAGGTAAGTTTCACAGGATTTCGTAGGGTTAACTTGTACCCCTAAACAAATTTGTAACAAGAATATTATGAAATGGAATGATTTGAAAGTGGTAAAGAAAATATTTTTTATTTAGTACTGGGATGGTCGTAGCTTTTAATTGTCTACGACCTTACCATACCAATTGCTGTTGAGTTGCTACAGGACACTACCGCAGTGGCAGGGAAGGCTTGACATGCTATAGAACCTGTTTAACCCACCATTTCTTTTGAAATACCTTTACCAAGTGAGGAAAATTGTAGCCACTAATTTTTTGTGTGGGTTCCAACTGTCTTTTTGTCTTTTCGACTTCGGCTCATGATACCTCTGTTTTGCAATTTCGTAATTACCTCCCTTTTCAATATCTGATCTGTCACATATTTAAAGAAATGAAAAACGACAATAATAAATATGTACCAAAATAAGTATACGTTAAATGTCACTCAAGTCAGTAGACCCCGTGTACCCCTGAATTTTCCCACAAATGAAATTTTCTTTAAATTTGCAGTATGAAACGAATATGTATATATAAATATATTTCAAGGAAAAAAATGAAAAAAGTTTCTCAGTAAGATTTTTTTCTCTGCGTCTTTTTCTGAAAAACTTTTTGCCAATAAGTCTAACCAAGATTTGGGAAACGATCAAACAGTCTCAATTGTTCTAAATTTTTTTAACATTATAAACATTCTGAATGTACGCTTTCCTACACTTTATGAATTTTTTACTGCCTGTCTCGGACAAATTCAATCACTCAAAACCAAACACCTAAAAAACACAACTTAACCAGCCACGATGGGGTAGCGCTACGGGGATAAAAACGAAGGACATATATTGTAATTAAACAAGCAGACAAAGGCGGAGTAGTCGCATGGGATATCAGCTCCTATGTTGAAGGGGGTCAAAATCTACTTCAGGACACTAAATTGCACAATAAATTGGACAAAAATAATACTGAAGAATACCGAAATATTTTCAAAAGTACTCGAAGCAGTCGAAAATGAAATTGTGCCTGTCGTAGCCAAAAGCCTGATTGTTTTTCATCCTCGTACTTCTCGATTCTATATGTTACCAAAAATTCATAATCCTTCAAGTCCAGGGGGAACCTACCGTTTCGGCCTGTAGTTGCCCAACACAGCACATTTCAAGCTTTTTGCATGAAATCTTCATGCCTATAGTAGAAAATCTGCCCTCGTACATCAAAGATATCAATCATGCTCTGGGAAGTTTGGCAGACTTCACTTTGGTTGGTAGAAACACTTGGATCTTCACCAAACATTACTGATTTTTGACCATCATAATCCAGGAAGAGGCCATTTAAGCAGTAATGTATTTTTACTCGACGAGCAACTTACCCATACTTCAGTACTGACATCATATGGAGACTTACAGAGCTAATCCTTAATCTCAACACTTTTCAGTTTAACGGAGGTTTCTTCTCCCAGACTGGGGTTATTGTCATGGGAACTAAGATGGGTCCCAGCTTAGTAAATTATCGCGAGGAAAGAAAGCTCTTTGAGTTCCAAAAACCTATTCCTAACCTTTACAATCGGTATATTAATGACGTTTTTGGGGGCGTCAACAGATTCCTATGAAGAATCGAAATCAATTGTTGATTTCGTAAACTCCTGTCATCCCGTCATCAAATATATATAGTTACGATCAGCAATACGGAGCTTTCTTTTTTCGAAATAACTTCCAAAATTCAGGACTATGTCATCAGTACATCAGTAATATATAAACCCGCTGATGCATTATTATCTCAACTTTAATTGTCCTGCAAAAATATTTTGAGATTTCGTCGCCTTGGCAGTGCTGATACTGATTTCAGGGGCAAACACTGGAAGATGTACTGATTTTCTTAAAATGACAGAACCATAGAACCGTCCTTGACTGGACTGTGGACCCAGTCTCTCAATATAACAGGGCAAATACACTGAGGTCTAAAATTAACAAGACACATTATGATCATGCTCTCTTCTGGTTGACTATCATCCGCCATCCGGAACATTTTCTTGAACATTTTCAAGTCTAATACCCTTGCAGACACAGAAATGGCTGAGATCTTTGGATCCACTTTGGAAAGGTAAAAGTTTGAGGCAACATTTAGTAATCAGCTTGTTTAATTCCAAGGAAAAATATGTCTTAAGCTGACTACAGTGGAACAAGAAAGTGGAATAGGCCCAGATGTTACACCTCTACCTTAACATGAAAAACTACTGAAGTACGGGGACCAAATAATGTATTCCCCATAAAAAACGAATACACATACGAATACACATGCATTACCGTGAATGTATTCTTTGCGATTTAGTGCATTGGCTTTGACATAATATATGTTGGCGTAGCTTTCGGCGAATGGGTGACCGTTTTTCGGATCATCTACACACCGTTAGAAACAACAGTGACTTCCGAGTCGGTAACCATTTAGTCACAGCATTTCGGATATGCAAATGACTGTAAAGGCACGGAGCCATGAAACATAGACAGGAACTCGAACCCGAGAGCCATTCAGACCTCGAGGTTTGAACAGCAAGGAACTTTGATATACCAGTAATGTATAGTTTTTCACATCGCTTTATTTTGAAATTGTCTTTGTTTACTCTTCTTAGTTTTTGGTGTATTTTTTATTCACACTTCTGATTTTTGCCTTTTTAATTCTTGTCCTTGGCACTTTTTCAAGTTATTTGTTCTCTATGAATTTGTGCTCGTAGTTGGATTTATGGACTTCCAAACGTTTTGATTTTACCTGCACTGAAGAGACATAAGTTGTATAAACTAAATTAATAGTATCTTGGTATTTTGTTATCTATTACCACTGGGGCCGAAGACTCTGGATTGTTAGTCACCGAGGATACCCACCAATTCAGTAGCCAGTACTTCAGCACTGGCAGGAAACCAATTTCATTTTCAAACATGCAATTTCAAAATTTAACAATTTTGCTTAAAAATAATGAGTTTCCCTCGTGCATTTGTCTGTTCTTGCCTGATTCTTTGTTTTCTATCAGTTTTCGGGTCCGTGTCGTTCATTGTTTTATACTTGTGTGTGTATGTCTTAATTTTGCTTACATGTGCCCTAATCATGTTATTTATTTTCATGTGTTTTTCCGATGCTACCAATGTCTTCGGATTGTTTGTCTTAGACTGATGGTCTGGTTCTCACTTACTTTTACACGTTTTTACATGTTTTAATTTTATCTGCTCTTAAGAGAATTAAGTTGTCGAAACTGGCATATGTAGGAACTTCATTAACAGTAACTTCGGTAGTTATTTATTACCACTTGGCCGATGCCTCTGCTGGCAAAAGAAGTATGGCCATTTATGCGTGAATTTTGTTCATATGTTGCGTCATTTTCTTAAAATTTTCAAATTACTAAATACCGAAGTTACTGTAAATTTAAATGCTGCATATGCCCATTTCGACAACTTATGTCTCTTCAGTGCAGATAAAATCTAAATGTTTGGAAGACCATCAACTCAAAGATGTTTAAAAAACTGATAGAAAGCAAATAACCAGTATGATCTAAATGTAAAGCCAAAATAAGCTAAGGACAGAGCTTTGCATGAGGAAGATACTCCCTAGTTTTCAACAAAATTTACAAAAATGTAGATATTGTCAGTTTCCAAATAGAATCGGCTTTCGGGTCAGCACCGAAGTACTGACTACTAGACTGGTGAATACCCTCGGGGACTAACAGTCCACCAGCAGTGGCATCGACCTAGTGGTAACAAATTACTAAATACCGAAGTTACTGTACATTTAAATTCTGCATATGCGCATTTCGACAACTTATGTCTCTTCAGTGCAGATAAAATCTAAATGTTTGGAAGACCATCAACTCAAAGATGTTTAAAAAACTGATAGCAAATAACCAATATGATCTAAATGTAAAGCCAAAATAAGCTAAGGACAGAGCTTTGCATGAGGGAGATACTCCTTAGTTTTCAACAAAATTTACAAAAATTTAGATATTGTCAGTTTCCAAATAGAATCGGCTTTCGGGTCAGCACCGAAGTACTGACTACTGGGCTGGTGAATACCCTCGGGGACTAACAGTCCACGAGCAGTAGCATCGGTTCAGTGGTAACAAATGACTTAATACCGAAGTTACTGTAAATTTAAATTCTGCATATGCGAATTTCGACAACTTATGTCTCTTCAGTGCAGATAAAATCTAAATGTTTGGAAGACCATCAACTCAAAGATGTTTAAAAAAACTGATAAAGAGCAAATAACCAATATGATCTAAATGTAAAGCCAAAATAAGATGAGGACAGAGCTTTGCATGAGGGAGATACTGTAATTGTACTTTTTTTCGCGGGTACTTATTTTCGCGGATTTCCGAGACCTTACAAGTTCGCTGGTATTTAATTTCGCGGAATCGTCTTTAAACTTGTGATTTTTGCTACTAATTACACGTATTCGCGTGTATTTATTTTCACGGAAAAGTGTTCACCGCGAAATTCGTGAAAATAAGTACACCGTGAAAATAAGTACAATTACAGTACTCCTTAGTTTTCAACAAAATTTACAAAAAAATAGATGTTTTCAGTTTCAAAATAGAATCGGCTCTCGGGTCAGCACCGAAGTACTGTCTCCTGGGCTGGTGAATACCCTCGGGGGCTAACAGTCCACCAGCAGTGGCATCGACCCAGTGGTAACAAATTACTAAATACCGAAGTTACTGTAAATTTAAATTCTGCATATGCGCATTTCGACAACTTATGTCTCTTCAGTGCAGATAAAATCTAAATGTTTCGAAGACCATCAACTCAAAGATGTTTAAAAAACTGATAGAGAGCAAATAACCAATATGATCTAATGTAAAGCCAAAATAAGCTAAGGACAGAGCTTTGCATGCGGGAGATACTCCTTACTTTTCAACAAAATTTACAAAAATGTAGATATTTTCAGTTTCAAAATAGAATCGGCTTTCGAGTCAGCACCGAAGTACTGTCTCCTGGGGGTGAATACCCTAGGGGACTTACAGTCCACCAGCAGTGGCATCGACCCAGTGGTAACAAATTACTAAATACCGAAGTTACTGTAAATCTAAATTCTGCATATGCGCATTTCGACAACTTATGTCTCTTCAGTGCAGATAAAATCTAAATGTTTCGAAGACCATCAACTCAAAGATGTTTAAAAAACTGATAGAGAGCAAATAACCAATATGATCTAAATGTAAAGCCAAAATAAGCTAAGGACAGAGCTTTGCATGAGGGAGATACTCCTTAGTTTTCAACAAAATTTACAAAAATGTAGATATTGTCAGTTTCCAAATAGAATCGGCTTCCTGGTCAGCACCGAAGTACTGACTACTGGGCTTGTTAATACCCTCGGGGACTAACAGTCCACCAGCAGTGGCATTGACCCACTTATTTTTGGAATTCTACCTAGCAACCATACTTAAAATGTTTATGTTGTTTAGGACGAACATTTTCATAAATTGGATATAAAAAATATTTGATTCCAAGTTTGGTAAATTTCCTGAAAGTCTCAAAGACCACTTATTTTTGGAATTCTACCTAGCAACGATATTTCAATTGCTTGTTTAGTTAAGGAAAAACATTCTCATCAACTGGATTTCAAGAATATTGATTCCAATCTTGGTAAATTTCCTGAAAGTCTCAAAGAGAACTTTTTTTTTGGAATTCTACTTAGCAACCATATATCCTAGAACTCTATTAGTAACAATAATGACTATCAATAGATAGATTTAAAAAATAATGAAAAAAATATTCCAAGGGTGTATAACAACTGGTTTTTTTTTGTGTCAAACAGGGAGTGCGGGGATAGCTGTCATTTCCGACAACATCTAGTTTTATTTGTTGTTTTTTTTTGTTTGTTTTTTTTTTTGTTGTTGTTTTGTTTTGTTTTGTTTTGTTTTGTTTTTTTTTTTGGTTTTGGTTTGTTTTCATTAAATTGAACACAATTCAGATGAAAGCATTATTTTGCAAGTTCTTTTGATATAACTTAGCAATCCGTTCTTCGTATAGATATTCCTCCTAAATTTTTGTGTCAATAATGAAGGGATATGGAGTAAATAAATATCAAACTCCTCCTACATTTTGGGATTTAGGGATTTAATTTTGTTGTAGAATTGTTGCATATAGTCTGCAGATGCGCAATAAGCTTTCGGATTTTCGATATTGGTCTTGGTGCAAACAAGAGGCTCAATGATGTCAATTTTTACACATGTGGCATGTGACACAAACTCCTCCTACATTTATGGATTTAGGGATTTAATTTTGTTATAGAATTGTTGCATATAGTCTGTAGATGCGCAATAAGCTTTCGGATTTTTTAAATATTGGTCTTGGTGCTAACAAGAGGCCCCATGACGTCAATTATAACAAAGACCCAAAGATGTGGATTAGACACATGTGACATGTGACGCAGACTCCTCCTACAGTTTTGGATTCAGGGATCAAATATTTATGCAGAATTGCTGCAAATAGCCTATAGATTTGCAATAAGCTTTTGGAATTTTGGTTCGGGTTCCAACTTTGGTAAATTTCCTGAAAATGTCAAAGACACATATTTTTTTTAATTTTGGCACATTATCTTATATTCTAACAAGTGTTTGGTAAAAAACAAAATTCTGAAAACTTAGGATTCTGAAAGGCGGTTCCAATTTTAGTAAATTTCCTGAAAGTCTCAAAGACCACTTATCTTTTTAAATTCTATGAAGCAACTGTACTTAAAATGTTGTGTAATTAAGGATAAACATTTTCATCATTTGGATTTCAAAAATATTTGCTTCCAATTTTGGTAAATTTCCTGAAAGTCTCAAATATAAAAAAGAAAGGAAATGGGGTAAATGTCAAGGAGACAACATCCCATATCCAGGTTAAAACGACCAAAAACAAAACATCTAGGGGTCACCATATGGTCTTGAACACAGTGAGAACCTCACACCATATAGTAAGCCCTAAATGGCCCCAAAAAGGTAAAAAAGTGAATAAATCAATGGAAACAAACCACATCCAATAACCCATATATCAAGAAACTAAAATTTTATAAGAAATCAAGGACGAACCAATGACCAACATATTCCTGACTTGGGACAGGCGCAAAAATTGCGGTGGGGTTAAACTCGTTTTCTTGGATCCAAACCCTCCCCTATGTGTGGTAAATGGCTAAAAATAAATACACAAGTAGACTCACAGTAAAAATCAAAGTAGAAAAAAGTCCAACTTATCAAGACGAGTACCCTTACAATGAAGTACATAAAACATGAAGACAATACATACAGGTACTGTCCGCACAAATGCACGCAGTTACTGACAGCTAGTTTAGGACATAATTTCCGTTGACTATGATATCAAGCCTTCTTTCATATGAAATTTCAATTGAAATACTTCTAAATAGATTTGGTATAACAACATCATCAATTATGGAAGAAGAACATGATATTGTGCAATGCCAAATACTGCCAATATGAAAAATTGTTTAAATCTAGTTATGGTGTAAAGCATTTAGGAGATGATCAATATTTTTGGCAACAAAAACCAGAAGTAAAGATTTAACAACAATGCTGTATTTATATCCTTTATGAATAAGTTTGTTCAACGGATTAATAAGTTTGGAAGGACAATTTTTGAATTTATGCGCTTTGTAAATAATATTGCCATAGAAGTTTGGATGTGAAATGCCCTAATGTATAAAAGCCCTGCATGTAGAACCAAATTTTCTTAATAAGTCAATGTATCTATGATAAAATTTAGAGAGTGTTTTATGATATCTAAACCCTTGATGCCGAAGTTTTTCAGTGAGACAAAGATTTCGGTCGTTGAAGTCAGAAACATTTCTACAAACTCGTGCATATCGAACAAGTTGTGAAATGTAGACCCCTTAAGAAGGGGCTAACGGAACATCGCCGTCGGGATGGGGGAAATTGACTATAGGGAATGAGAAATCATCCCTTTTATCATAAACCTTAGTGTTCAACTTTCCTTGATTTATTGATATATCAAGATCAAGAAAAGGTGTATAATCACTGCTGCTAATGGATTTATTCAAAGGAAGTTCTGTAAATTTAGAAAATTCAGGATTATTTAAAGCCAAAATATCGTCCAAATATCTATATGTATTGTTAAATTTATCCACTAAATACTGTTTAGAATGGTCTTTTTGAAATTTTGCCATGAATTGTGACTCGTAGAAATAAAGAAATAAATCTGCTATGAGAGGTGCACAGTTGGTACCCATAGGAATACCTATTTTTTGCTGATAGACTGTATCACCGAAACGAACAAAAATATTATCAAGAAGAAAATTTAATGCTTTTATCATATCCTGACAAGAACAGTTGGTATATTTGTCATGTTTGTTGTCACTGAAGAACGATTAAAATGTATTGCAACAAATGCACGTACATCTTGATTTTTTGAAGGACCATTTGATCAAATACGAAAATTTCTCTTTGATGAGTGCATGCGGTAATGTAGAATAAAGATTAGAAAAATTATAGCTATCGACGGAGGTGTATGCTTCATTTACAGATCGAAGTCTTTCCAAAACTTCTCCCACTTAATTTTTGGAATTCTACCTAGCAACCTTACTTAAAATGTTTGTGTATTTTAGGACCAACATTTTCATAAATTGGATTTCAAAAATATTTGATTCCAATTTTGGTAAATTTCCTGAAAGTCTCAAAGACCACTTATTTTTCAGAATTCTACTTAGCAACCATACTTAAAATGGTTGTGTAGTTTAGGACGAACATTTTCATAAATTGGATTTCAAAAATATTTGATTCCAGTTTTGGTAAATTTCCTGAAAGTATCAAAGACCACTTATTTTTTTGGAATTCTACCTAGCAACCATACTTAGAATGGTTGTGTAGTTTAGGATGATCATTTTCATAAATTGGATTTCAAAAATATTTTCATAAATTGGATTTCAAAGACCAGTTATTTTGTTGAATTCTACCTAGCAACCATACTTAAATTGTTTGTTCAGTTTAGGAATATTGACCGTATCTGACAGTATCTGACAGTTCAATCATTTTTCCAGATGATAGGCAGATATCAATCTAAACAAAGTGCAATTTATTGAATCTACACTGAGGGGCCGAAGTTGTTGAAATGGCCATCTGCAGAAACTAGATTCTGACCAACTGTTGAAAGTGCCCACGTCTAACTATTTTATATTGCCAATTTCTTTTACATTCGACTTGATGAGTGCCCTGTGTTTGTATATATGTTGTAATCGTTCAATAGCTTAAGACACAGTGATTGTAAGAGCACTTCGCAAGTTTGATTAATGACAATCCCGCAACCATGACCAGTGAAGACATAGATGTAGCGTTGCTCGACAATTAGCAAAGAATTCTGTTAAAACCGGTGTTAGGGACCGTCTTGAACTTACTATGAGGAATGAGCAAAGCTCATTGTTGAAGGCATCATGATGACTTCAAGATGAAGTACAACAATAAAAGCGTTTTTCCCTTGCGTGTTTTTACCATGTATTTGTAGAGACGTTGTGTCATGTGCATTTACTCCATATCCTTCCATTCACAAATAACTAAATACCGAAGTTACTGTAAATTTAAATTCTGCATATGTGCATTTCGACAACTTATGTCTCTTCAGTGCAGATAAAATCTAAAATCAATAGAGAGAATTATCACAATACAGACTTCCCTCTGGACTGACACATGGATAATACTGTCGTCTACGGCTCGGGCATTAGTCCATATCGCCATCACATGGGCAGTCTATATCTAGTGACAATTCTCTCTACTTAGGTAACTGTTATATAAGTAACTACTCACAGGAATGACAATTGTCAAACGCCTTTTCATTTATTATTATAAGTGCCTATATGTTGTGTATCTGTTCATGTGAGAGTTTCTCTAATGAATGCACTATCAAAAATTCAACATTTGGCTTTCTTGTCATGTAAAAATAGAAATATTTTTCTGACCATCTGTATATACATTGCCCACATATAATTTTACATGCCAAGTTTTCTTGCAATAAACTTAATGAGTGCCGTGTGATCGTTAATATATTGTATTGTCTATTGATCCATTTGCCAGTGTTTGAAAGAGAACTTTGCCCGATATATTATGCTGTTTGACGACCCGGCATCCGTGACAATAAGGATGTAAAACAGCGGATACATGGATGTTGCGTTGACCAACATTTAGCAAGTGAAATCCGCTCAAACCGGAGCTAGGGGCCGTCTTAACTTACTATGATGTAAGAGTGTTTGCTCTTTGTTGAAGGCCTCATGGTTACTTCAAGATAAAGAACAACAATGAAAGTGTTGTTCCATTTGCTTAATCATCATGTTTTTATAGGGATTTTGCCCGATGTATATTTACTTCATATCCCTTTATTTATTCTTACCCTTATTGATAATAACTATGCTATGATAACAAGAGCTGTCGCCGAATGGCAGCCAAAGATACCCCCCGCTCATTGAACCCTGAATCGATATGGTAAGTGCAAAATTAAGTTGGTGTGGACACAATACAGGTGCAGACACAGTACAAGTGTGGACACAATGATATAATCTTCAAGAAAAAACTTTTCACAAGGGTTCCAATGAAAACACTCTGTCTAAATCAGACAAATATAAAATTCACCCTTTTCAGCCTATTTGACATTTTATACATCTACATATAGTGTTCTTCCTTTGTCTAAAGTTTCATCAAAATCCTTCAAGTGGATTAAGAGGAGTTGTGCGTAAGAGGTAACCCATACGTAGGGAATCAATGAAAACTCAAAGTTGAATTATCTCCCCTTCCTGGTTTCTGACAATAATTATATGCCTTCATGCACATCTCCATATGGTGTTCTTACTTTGTGTAAAGTTTCATTAAATTCTTTCAAATGGTTTAAGAGGAGTTGCGCAAGTGGTTTAAGAGGAGTTGCGCTTACGAGGTAACCAATACATGGGGAATCAACGAAAAGTCGAAGTTCAATTTTCTCCCCTTCCTGGTTTTGAACAATAATTATATTTCTTCATGCACATCTCCATTTAGTGTCCTTCCTTGGTGTAAAGTTTCATCAAAATCCTTTAAGTGGTTTAAGAGGAGTTGCGCTTACGAGGTAGCCCATAAATAGGGAATCAACGAAAAGTCAGTCAGATTATCTCCCCTTCCTGGTTTTGAACAATAATTATATTTCTTCATGCACATCTCCATATAGTGTCCTTCCTTTGTGTAAAGTTTCATGAAAATCCTTTCAGTGGTTGAAGAGGAGTTGCGCTTACGAGGTAACCCATAAATAGGGAATCAACGAAAAGTCAAAGTCGGATTATCTCCCCTTCCTGGTTTCGGACAATAATTATATTCCTTCATGCACATTTCCTGATGGTGTTCTTACTTTGTGTGAAGTTTCATCAAATTCCTTCAAGTGGTTGAAGAGGAGATGCGTTTACGAGGTAACCCATAAATAGGGAATCAACGAAAAGTCAAAGTCGGATTATCTCCCCTTCCTGGTTTTGAACAATAATTATATTTCTTCATGCACATCTCCATATAGTGTCCTTCCTTTGTGTAAAGTTTCATCAAAATCCTTTAAGTGGTTTAAGAGGAGTTGCGCTTACGAGGTAACCCATAAATAGGGAATCAACGAAAAGTCAGTCAGATTATCTCCCCTTCCTGGTTTTGAACAATAATTATATTTCTTCATGCACATCTCCATATAGTGTCCTTCCTTTGTGTAAAGTTTCATGAAAATCCTTTCAGTGGTTGAAGAGGAGTTGCGCTTACGAGGTAACCCATAAATAGGGAATCAACGAAAAGTCAAAGTCGGATTATCTCCCCTTCCTGGTTTCGGACAATAATCATATTCCTTCATGCACATCTCCATATAGTGTCCTTCCTTTGTGTAAAGTTTCATTAAAATCCTTCAAGTGGTTTAAGAGGAGTTGCGCTTACGAGAAGTGTGGACAGACGGACAGACGGACGGACAGACGGACAGATTGACAGGGTGATTCCTATATACCCCCCCAAACTTTGTTTGCGGGGGGTATAGAAATTCAACTGCTAGTGGTTTTTCTAATGTAATAAGTAATGAAACATGAATTCCTGTGATCTTGGTACTTGATCGTTGAACAATTGTACCAAACGTATTTCATTATAACAACAACAAAAAATAAACAGAAACAGAATACTGTTTTATAGCATATATACTTCAATTATGTGAGTGGCTGAAAAGCAATACAGTTTGCGACATATTGGTTACATTAAAAGAGATTAGATTTGAAATATTAAATGACAAAATATGTACAAAAGTAGTTTTGACAATTAGTCATGTGAATTCAGGCAGTATTCCGGAACAAATACTGAGAGGAGTTTCTGCATGTTCTGGTTTACCAAAAATTAGAATCATGTAATTTTGCAATTTAATCATTGACAACGACAGTTTTCGATTTAAAGTATTGAAAAAAAAAATATTCTAGCTAAGCACGATTTAAAAAAAAACGATTTCCAAGCCAAAATGCGGAAATCTAAAAATAAATTCCGAAGTTTTTCAGATGAAGGTATTTCTGGCAATTTTCTAGCTTCTGGCACCAGTTTATATGATATTCCAAAAACACTGTGTAATTTTGAAATGGTAAATCCCAGAAACTCAATTCACAGTAACCTCGGTATTTTGTTAAATTCGAAACCCTTAAAAATATAGAGGCCATATTGTATGAATTGCACTAGGCGAATGTACATGGTAACTTCAAGATCAAGAATAACAATGAAAGCATATCAATTGCTTAACCTTACCATGTATTTACAGGGATTTTATCCACTGAACATATACTCTACCCTATATCTCTTCTTTCACTTTGTCTCTTTTTCGATATCTTTGGTAATGAATTCTTCTAAAAAAACTCTCTTTTTTATATTATTTGATTCTTATGGAATAACGATTCTAGGTATTTTTGTGTTTTTTTTTCCCTAAAAGCTTCACATAATAAGAACTCCTTCAGCCGTGGAGGGATATCTGGTTATGTAGTGTGGTTGGACAGATAATCATTGGTACAATATCTATCTGAACTAGATTATTATGGCATGCTATTTATAGTATTTCAAGCCAAAGTTGGCAAAAATAGCATATTAATTGATATTAACAATTAACTTTCAATGTTAATAATTCATTTCCTTATATTTATAATTCAAATGTAAGTATTTATAAAGAGAAAAAAAAATAAAATATTCACAATTCAATTATAATAACTAATAATTAACTAAAGAGACAATAGATTATTGCAAGCGGGCTCTATGCGAATTAGAACATGGGCAGACCTTATATTTGTCAATATTTTATACCGAGCGATAGCGAGGTATAAAATGAAGATAAATATAAGGTCTGACCATGTTCTAATTCGCATAGAGCCCAATTGCAATAATCTATTTCGATTCTAATATGTTTTACAAGCGTTTTGAACATTCGAAGCGGCTCTTAGAGGGCAATATTGGGTTTGACACTAGAATTAAAATATGTCGGAAAACTGCATACAAACACACATTAATGGACATAGAGAAGTCTGTATTCGTTATTTTATTGCTACAAGTTGCCCATAAGCTTATGAATTAATACAAATAATCTATTTTAAAAATATAAAATACGGATATTTTAAAATCAAAGCGGGTATAATTGTGAGCTGGTTATATTTCTGATTGATATGACTGCCTAGTTATGTTATATTTGAAGCCAAAAAAGAAAAGAAAATGAATAAAACTCATATTTGTAATTAAATTAATGTTGAAAATTAAAATTTTTATATCTAAATTGTAGAGCATGACATGCAACATAGATCAGATTTCATAACAACAACACATTCGTTGCTAGGTTACGGTAATGTCAATTTCAGTTCCGAGACTTTAAATTCAGTAACTGTTGTAAATTTCTATTATTGTCATAATTTGATGCAGCTTTCGAGCGATTCATTATTTTAAACCTTATTTACACATGAATATTGAGTGAATAAAATGTGAAACTGTACATTACAAATTTCCTTTTGTAAAAAATAGAGCAGTGCTCAAGGTCCCCCGCCTTAGAGTTGTATGTTCCTTTTACCTGAAAAACGGTACAAGATGAAAAAAAATGTTTGGGGAGAGTTTTATTGCATTTTTCACGAGGAAGCATTTGAAAAAAACCCGATGAAAAATTTAAAAAAAAATTTTGGCACCCCCACCCCCCCCCCCCCCCCCNCCCCCCCAACACCTTTGACCCCAATTATCTTGAAAACGGTAAGAGATACCAGAAATCTGTTGGCATATGTTTGAAAGCATTCATTGAGAGGAATCTTTCCCACACGGACCAAATTTTGGTGCAATAAATTATATTTTTAGAAATTGTGACCTTGACCTTTGACCTACTGACCCCCAAATCAATAGGGTTCTTGCCCTTCCATATTCCTTCCATCTGTATAAGTTTTGTTTCAATCGGGCAAGGGATACTCAAGTTATCATCCGGAAACGACATCCGGAATGACGGAATGACGGAAAGGCGAATTCTATAGTCCCCCGCTTTCGCGAAAGGCGGGGGACAAAAATATGCACATGTGCTAAAAAATATTGTTGGAATTAGAAGATAGCTTTGTTTCCAAAGCCAAAGAAGAGAGTCATATTAGAATGTCAAATTAAGCATATGCAGAAACTAAACTAACGTTAACAGTAATTCGGTATTTTGTTATCAATTATAAATATTTATAATTGTTTTTGATATTTATAATTCCTACTTTTTTCTAAATATATATAATCCATTAATAAATATTCATAATGTATTCATAAATATATAAAATTTCTTTATTAATATAAACAGATCATTTATGAAAATTCATAATTCAATTATTAATATTAATGATTGATTTATTAATATAAAGGATTCAATAATTAATATTGAGGATTCAATTAAAAATATAAGCAATTACGGCCCTCATCAGAAGTTAATATCATAATTATCAAATCGAGAAAGGGTTATTTTCCCAAGGTCCGAAGGACCGAGGGAAAATAACCCTTTCGAGATTTAATAATTATGATATTAACTTCTGTTGAGGGACATAACTGTATTATTATTCTGAACTAAATAAAAGACCATTTGACATGTTTGAGACGAGTTAGAATTGTGCATGATATTATTTTTTTTTCAATTTGAAATGTTCGACATGTACATCTACTTCATATTAATATTCCTTTTTATATCACTGTAAGACAATAAATAGAAATCATGTTTGTTTTGAATATTTCATATTTAACGAAAAACTTATGAATAACAATAACAAGTGAGAATAACAATTTTCATCATTTCTTTATGTATGTTTCATGTCTTTGTTCACAGTTACGTTAAAGTAAACCACACAACCAGTGATGTATGGGGTAAAGCCAGTTAAATCAATAAATTCAGGAACCATTAAATTATTTGTTTGGTTTGTCATGTTAGAGTTTGCAACAACATTTAAAGGAAGTTTCTGTTCTGGAACTAATGAAACATTAGAGTTAACGTTATTCTGATAAGACACTGGTATTTCCGCAAGTATATTATTCTGATTAGGCATTGGAATATGTGCGAGTAAGTCATCAAACTGATCCTGTTCCATATATAATATTTCTTGGACACCAGTTTCCTGATTTTGAGCAGTATTTTCCACATTTTCAGGGTTTACATCAACAACATCATGATCCATATTTTCGACATTGTCTTTTGCTGCCATTTTATGTAAAAAATTGCTCATTTCCTGCAATTTATTTTCATTCGTCTTTGAAGCATAGTTTTTTTTTATAGAAACCTCTGACTTACGACCTGATACCTTCATAATGTGTCTTGACGCGAATTTGCTGTCCAGTAATGTTATACTAGTCGCTCGGATTGAATGGTTGTTGTACGAACGTGACAAATTTGCTAATTTACAGATACCATTCATCATATTATAAAAGGTGTTTTTTCCTAATGGCACATTACAATACCATACTCCGTCATAAAAAAAATTATATCTTGGTTTCTGCCACAAATCATCTTTCCTTGGGTTTCAGTTTTGACAAATACTTCCTAAATGAAGCGACCGGACATAATGGATGTCCTAAAAAAAAATTGTATTTAGAATGGTTGAAAAAGTTGCATTTACACTTACAATATAAACAAAATATTATATAAACAATGAAATGATATAGAGAAATTACACATGTGACAAAGTCTAGAGAGCTACAAGTACACATTTATAAAAACAAAGCAAATGGAACAACGCTTTTATCGTTATTCTTCATCTTGAAGTCACTAAGAGGCCTCAAACAATATTATACTTAACAATATACAATGTATAACTAAATAAATAAATAAATTGTTTTCGATCACAATTGATAACTTCTTTTTTCATATATATATGCTTTGAATACATTGACAAATTGATGTACTGTACATGTTGCATGTAGCAAAAATATGTCTGTTTTTATTTGACACACTTGAACTTTATGAGAAATCCATTTTTTTTTTGCATGCGAATTAATTTTACTACATGTAAATCATTTGTTTATCTGAAAATGATTAAGTCAGTGAAAAATATTTATTATTGTAACGCAGAGCGTTACAGATGTCCCCCAAACGAACATTGTGCATCCCATTCATAGCACCTCTCAAGTTCCAGTATTTCTAAGCTTCAATGGCAACAGTAACAATTTTGAAAAATCTGAGGCTGAAAATCATTTGTTCACAGGCTAAGTAACCTTCATGTCAATTTTGATCCGATTCGGAGCACTTTCAATTTTTCCCGCCTTTTTTCCATTTCCATGGCAATGGCAGCTATTTTGAAAATTCTAAGGCTGAAAATCATTTATACTAATGCCAGGCAACATTCCTGTAAAATTTCATCCAATTCCGAGCACTTTCAATTTTCCCGACTTTTTCGGTTTCCATGGCAACGGCAGCCATTTTGAAAATTCTGAGGCTAAAAATCATTTATACACATGCCAGGCAACCTTCCTGTAAAATTTCATCCAATTCTGAGCACTTTTAATTTTCCCGCCTTTTTCCGTTTCCATGGCAACGGCAGCCATTTTGAAAATTCTGAGGCAGAAAATCATTTGTACACATGCGAGGCAACCTTCCTGTAAAATTTCATCCAATTCGGAGCACTTTTAATTTTCCCGCCTTTTATCCGTTTCCATGGCAACGGCGATCATTTTAAAAATTTTGAAAGTTGCGAACACTTCTACTCATTGAGGCAATCATTCCTGTGAAGTTTCATGAAGCTTGGTCAAATAGTAGCCGAGATATGGGGTGGATAAGAATTGAGCGGAAGAAAGAAAGAAGAAGAAAAATAATAATAATAAAGATAATTTGGTTTATAGTAAAAAGTAAAAGTATTGGCAAACAGGAAGTGGTTGATCGACAAATTTGGAAAACCACTTTTGCAATTCAACTCATCATTTCAAAGCTTCAAACCAAATTTCCAATCATTCCCTCCAGTAGAAGCCAAGAAATCTGTGACCGAAATTTAGTTTTTAGTAAAAATTCAAACAGGAAGTGGATGTCAGACAAACTTGAAAATTGTTAACACAATACAACTCATCATTTCCAAGCTTTAGACCAAATTTCAAATCATTCCCTTCAGTAGAAGCCAAGAAATCTTTGACGGGAAATTTGGTTTACAGTAAAAATTCAAAGTATCGGTAAACAGGAAGTGGATGTCCGACAAACTTGAAAATTGCTTACACAATACAACTCATTATTTCCAAGCTTTAGACTAAACTTCAAATCATTCCCTTCAGTAGAAGCCAAGAAATCTTTGACGGGAAATTTGGTTTACAGTAAAAATTCAAAGTATCGGTAAACAGGAAGTGGATGTCCGACAAACTTGAAAATTGCTTACACAATACAACTCATCATTTCCAAGCTTCAGATCAAATTTCAAATCGTTCCCTTCAGTAGAAGCCAAGAAATCTTTGACGGAAAATTTGGTTTTTAGCAAAAATTCAAAGTATCGGCAAACAGAAAGTGGGCACCCGACAAACTTGAAAATTGCTTACACGATACAACTCATCATTTCCAAGCTTCAGACCAAATTTTAAATCATTCCCACATATAGAAGCCAAGAAATCTGTGACGGAAAAAATTGCTGACGGACAGACGGACAGACGGACAGACAGACGGACAGACAGACGGACAGACAGACGGACAAAGTGAAAACTATAGGGCACCCGCATCTCGATGCGGGGCCCTAAAAATTTATAACTGTATCAGGATGCTGATACAAAAGTCTCCGAACGAACTCTCAAATCAGAAATCCGGACTACAAATCACTTCCACACATCAGTGGCAACCTGTCTGTTGAGTTTCATTTAATTCTGAGCACTCAATTTTCCCGCCTTATTTCTGTTTCCATGGCAACGGATGCCATTTTGAAGTCTTGGAGTCCAGAAAGCATTACCTCATGTCTTAAGCAACCTTCCTGTAAATTTCCATCCAATTCAGAGCACTTTTATTTTCCCGCCTTTTTTGTCGTTTCCATGGCAACGGGTGCCATTTTGAAGTCTTGGACACTGGAAACCTTTTCTTCATGTTATCAGCAAACTTCGTGTAAATTTCCATCCAATTCTAAGCATTTTGATTTTCCCGCTTTTTTTGCCGTTTCCATGGAAACGGGTGCCATTTTGAAGTCTTGGACACCGGAAACCTTTTCTTCATGTTCTAAGCAACCTTCCTGTAAATTTTCATCCAATTCTGAGCACTTTGATTTTCCCGCCTTTTTTGCCGTTTCCATGGCAACCGGTGCCATTTTGTAAATTCCAAGACCTGATTGCACTTTTTGGTATAGGGTTCCACCTTCCTATGAAGTTTGGTCAAGATTGGACCAGTAGTCTCTGAGAAAATGGTCGGACAAATTTTTGGCGGAAAGAGAAGAAGAAGAAGATCAAGAATAAAAAAAATAATAAGAATTGAGTAAAAACAATGAGTCTCCCCAAACTTCGTTTTACTTAATAAGAAGAAACGGAGCAAACACAATATGTCTCCCAAACTTCGTTTGGGGGACATAATTATCAATACCAATATGTGAGTGACGCTTTTATTGTCGTTCTTAATCTTGAAATCACCCTGATGTCTTCAACAATGAATAATTATTTTACTTACCAGGTTTGGCATACATTCGGCCTTCTATGGGACTGTTGCTAGTGTCATCTTCACGATGGTTTTTATCCATTTTGTCCGTATTCATCTCCTTTACTGTCTGTAGTTATTGCAAATGCAGATTTGGTCATCTGTCTTAGGTTCTCTCGGCCGCGACGGCATAGATATAACATTACGTCAAACCACACCTTGTTCAACAGTCCGACTGGTGTGTTAATATTTAATGCATCACTGTTGTATATCTGTTGGAGTTCATGGGGCTCCAGAGAAGGTGTGTGATCTACTTTTCCTAACCCTTCTCTTTTTACAATGTAACCGAACAGTTACAGCACTGAAAACATCATTTGCCCTCTTGAATGCGATATCTTTTATAATGTCAATGTTTTTTCCTTTGAAAAATGTCTACTCAGACCGAATCGTATTGCTTTCAGAATCGAAAGTTTGTGTTTTGACCCATCTCTTTTGCGGGCATTAACATAAAATCCTGCAAGTAGTTTGGCCAAATCCTCGGTGTTGTGGGAATCGAAGTCAGGACTCCTATCTGTTGATAACGCGTACTGTTGAACACACAATAATGCTACTTTAGTAGAGTTTTTTTGTATTTTTTGAATCCATAATGCAGCCGCCACGGTGACGGCCATTTTTGTTTACCTTCTGCTGACGATCGATATTTACAAGGGAAATAACTAGTTATTTGTTCGACGTGCAGATTGGCGCTAAATTTGAAAAGGTTATTTGAGCTACGTGCATATGCGCAGTTTTCTGCGGGAAAAAAGAAGTTATTAATTGTTATTGAAAATAAGCTAATTAAAACAACGTATTTATTTATTTAGTTGTTTATATAGTAAAGTATAATAATAATAATTATTTTAATTTTATAAATATTATACAATTATGACCTTTTGCAGAGGTGATTACGCCTTTTATTGACCTTTAAACCAGGGACTATACATTACAGGGATAAGACACTTCTAGTTACGTCTATGTAAATTGTCATATTGAACTCGGACGGTCCTGAATTAATTAGTATCCGTATCCGGACCGGTAATTATTGCCGCCATTGAGATAGCGTGCGCTAAATTTCAAATTACGATTTCGGTGGTTTTTGGAATATAAAAACAGCTATAAAGTAAACCATAGTTCCTAAAACATAGCACTCAAACTAAGAGTTGCAAATAATTCGATTTTTAGCGTGTAAAGGGCCATATACGGGTATAATAGTCTCAAAGCTGAGGTGTTCTTCATATCAGGATCGATTTGTTGCAAAACCCGTTCTACATTCATTGCTTGTACTTTTCATCACTTAATTTTGCCTAGTCTTAAAGTATTAATTTAACATATTTTCTAAAAATCAATGACCCTACTGTGTACCTGTTGCTTTTGTATGGGATTGTTAATATTTTAGGCATCTTTTTCAGGGCTTGAAGTTTGTGTTTATTTCAAATGTGTTGACAACATTCATGCCATATGCATCAACCGTGCATTTCATCACTCATTTATTATTGGTCCTATAGCATCTTTTTTTTAAACATTTTTTCTTTAATTAAATGTCCCTACTGTGTACCTGTTGCCTTTTTGCAATAAGATTTGTAATTTTATATGCATATTTCAGGGCTTGAAGTAAGTGTTTATTTTGAGTGTGTTGACATACGTTCGATTTATTTGAAATAGATGTTGTTGCTAGTCCTTCATGCCAGTGTGGCTCACTTTATGAGGACGTCATACATTATTTACTTGAATGCCCAGTGTACCAAAATGAACGCACAATTTTATTCAGACAGCTCAATGATATGAATATAGAAAATTACCGGGATATCGAGACATTACTCTTTGGCAGGGATAATTTAACATTGCAAACAAATTTGAGTATATTTGAAAAAGTCTTTCAATATATAAAAAATACTAAAAGATTCCTATGAGTTATGTGAGGTATAGTTCATTTTATTTTTTTCTTATATCATTATGAGAAAACTTAGATATTGTTATTATTTTTTTTCTACACAGATATATGTATGATGTTTGCTTTTTGTCATGCCATTTGTTATTGTAGGGAGAGGGCGTACATTAAGTTGCAATAACTTGTGCCCAATCCCATTGCTTTGATTTAATGCAATAAAATATTATTAAATTAAAAATACGTTCGTCCCACACGCATCATCCGTACCTCGCATCACTCATTTTTTGTTGGTCCTATAGCCTCCATTTAACTTTTTTTTTGCTAAAATCAATGTCCCTACTATGTACCTGTTGCATTTTAGTAAGTTTAGTGGTAATTTTTAGGCATTTGTTCCAAGCTTGAAGACCGATGGCAATATTTTCATTGATGAAGGGTTGAAGTCTGTTACGGAAAAATGGCTTGTGTTTTGATGCAATATTTCTGAGTTTCCATTTCTTCTTCATTTGTTTAATTTAAAAAATGACGTGCGAAAATGTAAAACAATTTAACCATGCTTTCGGTTTAATTCAACTCATTAAAATACGAAACTACGTGACTTTTAATTTACTACTAGCTCCGTACGTATGTCCAGGTTAATTTAGTTTTTATTGAAGTGACATATCCCTGTAATGTATAGTCCCTGTTTAAACCAATATTCACCGAGGCCATCTGTCGAATATCTGCACTTCCAGGTTAATAAAATAGTTTATTCACCGATACAAAAGACCATCATTGTTTTATTATATAGTTCAATGCATAATGAGGCCATAAAGTGAACATCACTCCAGCTGGTGAACATCTCTTATGATTTCGTTGCATATATAGTGTAAATTCAAGACAACTTCCTCATAATAATAAAGACAATATACCCTTCAATCTCGCTTGAAGATACAATAATGATGTTCTGTACATTAATAACTAATCATTTGATAAATGGAGCTTATCAATATATATCTTCCAGAATGGAAGATAGAAACCACAGCTAATTCGTTACACGAGAGATAGTACCAATCATGCAGTCATTCATAGCAGGCATAGTTATCTCCGTGACTGCCTTATTTATCAAAGACATTAAAAAGCATTCGTTTCATACAATCATTAACAAGTCTTTTAATACCTGATTTTGGCTTTTCTATTTAGATCCTATTGTTGATCAGGTTTTACACATATTTCGATTTATGGATTTCCCAATGTCTCGATTTGATCTGCACTGAAGAGGCATACGCAGAGAATAAATTCACTCTAACTTCATTATTTTGTTGATTATTACCACTGGGTTGATGCCTCTGCTGGTGGGATTTCAAACCACGAGGGCATTCACCAACCCGGTAGCCAGCACTTAAATGCTGACCAGACTACCAATTTCATTTAAAAACTTGCAATATTTAATTATAAGGAAATTTTGTTCAAATCTAAATAGTATCCCCCGTATGCATAGCTCTGTGCTTAGCTGATTTTTTTCTTTTCTATTTAGATTGTTCTCTATCAGGTTTTACACATATTTCGATATACGATTTCCTGATGATATGCTTTGATCTGCACTGAAGGGACATAAGTTGTCGAAATGTGCATATGCAGAATCTAAATTCATAGTAACTTTGGTAAATTCTATTTTGTTATTAAATAGATATCAGTCAATTGTTGAAAAAGTCGAAGTTTCGGTCCGAACTGTGATTCAGGATTTCTGACTTAGTTCTGGGCTGAATGGGATGAATATTTCTTTTCACTGTCTGTGACCTGTTAGTGACAATTAACGTTTGGTAACTAGCCAACGCCATCACATTTGAAGGGGACGTTTTCATTGCTTCAAAGTTGCCCTTGCGGTTGAGAATTTTCCATTGGATTCATCTCCCGCCTTTTATTTTTGGCCTTTGGATTCCGGCTCTTGACATTTCTGTTCGATAGTTTTGTTATTACCACTCCCCCATTTCATATTCAGACAAATAAAAAGAAATTTAAATATGTCATGTAGTATAACAAAGTTTGGAGGCCGAGGGCATCATCTTTTAATACAATTTCAATTAGATTAATAGTAATGTAAGTGTTAAAGTAATTGAGGTATGAGGATAATTTTATACAGGTCTAATGGAAAACAATCAATACACGTAATCATTAATGTCATAAATGACACAAAAATTGGGAGTAACTGCCAGTATACTATAACCGGGGGGAAAGATGTTCCGGTTATAAAATCAAGAAGGAATATATTTCCGTTCTATAACTTTTATTTTGCAGTCCGGCGTAACCGAACTATAATCCTAAACTGACATAACAAATAAAACAGCAACAATATATAAAAAAAACAGAGATTAGCGTTGTCCATAGAAATGTCTCTATATCGAAATAATTAAACACAAATTGCGGATTAGGGTTTTCCACTATTGTCCACAAAGCACACCGTCTAAATGGAGTCCATTTGAGGATTAAAGATTACTAAAAACCGCGATAAGAATTTGATGAAAGACAGTTAATTAAAAACTAAGATATCGAAACTTAACTTTAACAATTTAGATTTTATAGAAATAATTATAATAAAATATGTCCAAAATATGTGTTGATAACGAATTCCATTTTTTTATACTTTCCGAAATAAAAGCTCCCAAGTGTCCGGTGATAATACACTAAGGTCTAGTCCATTAATGGATATCCCAGTTCTTTGATACGTCTACTTGTTCTATTCAAACTTTAATAGAAGAGGGTTTATCTATCGGGTTTACCTCTCCGTCCTGGCTGTCCAGGGTCATCTAAAATAAAACATAAATATTACAATTGTGACAAATCTGTAAATGTTATTAAGACAAAGTTATATTTGAAAAGATAAATTCATTACATCAGGTCAGTTTGCAAACTTAACGAACAATAAAAACAT
>MJUU01048348.1:0-15680 GCA_002080025.1 Modiolus philippinarum | reverse complement strand
TAGATTCTATGTGCATGCAATCATTCATACTTAAAGGGGCTGATCAAATTTCATGCTTACACAAAATTGAGATTAAAGTCGTGCCATTCCTCATATCTTAAAGATTCCACAGCAGAATTTTCTCTCATTGGTACAGTGGCAAAACTCATAATGAATATCATGCTTAAAATGCCAGAAACTGATTGATCAACGTATGATCAGTGATGGGAAAAATCAGTAATCAACGATAACAATTTTTGCCTATTGTGACATATGAGTACATTAACCTTACTATGCCTGGATGTTAACGTACCGTAATCCGGGGTACTAAAACAAAACAGCAGATTTTTTTTCTAATTTTTTTGTGAGCATTAAGTTAATAATTTAAAAAATGCTCTTCAAATTTTTACTTCACTGAACTTTTTTTCCGGGAGAAGCTTCTGAATTTAGCAAAGATTATTTTCTAGTAATTTTTACCCTTTTGATATAGTGTATATTTATTAAGGCAGAAAATAAAATTTTTGATTTTTTTAATTTGATAAAATGATAGGGTTTGGTGAAATTGTAGTATAAAGAGTGTTAATATGAAATAATTAAACCGTGGACACACTACATGTATGTCTAGCCCTCCTCAAGCAACTTGAGCACTTTTAATCTCTATATTTTGACAAAATTTTTCCCGTTTCCCCATAGCGTGTAACCCCACACCCTTCCACATTGATCTTTCACAGCCATGATGATAGCAAAACCTACATGTAAGTTTTAAGACCATTATAAAAAATATCCTAGATTGTTATCCTGACTCACCCCCATTTTTTCCACCCGTCTGAAAAATTTGTTTTAATTTTGGGTAAATTTCTTTTAAAATGATTTGCAGCATTTTCCACAAAATCTGATAAAAAATACATAATAAAAATTTGCCCATCCAACCCAAATTTTGACAAAAATGGATGAGAATCTAGGAATTTTATTATGATCTTAATTGTGCACGGACTAAATGTACTTGCTGGCAAAAAAAAAGTTGATGTGCACGACCATGGAGGGCTAACAGGGGTAAGGGTCATGCAGGCATGTCAGTACATGTAATCCTCAAAAGAAATCTTTATATCAAATACAAAGTGGCTAAGACTACTGGTACAGGCTTAACTAATATAACTGCTTGCAAAAAAACTAAATGTGACATTTTGATAACTGAGGGGAAGTGAACATAGATAATCAACAATTATGTACACTAAATTTGCCTCATTATTGCACATGGTCACAAAAGCTTTATTTTTCCTTGATCACATATATCAACAGAGGTGCATGCATATACAAGTTTAGATGATAATCTTGCCCAGATATGAATTCAAAATTTTTAAGTTTAAAGGGTCATTACTCCAGAACTATGTGTACCACTGAACCCAAAATTATACTTGGCCTGTGTTTTGTGGTAAACAATTTACATTCCAAGTTTGAAGACAGTATGTTATTTCATTCCCAAGTTATGAGTCATGTGAGTAGGAAACCCTAAAATTTGCAAAAATTCAAAGTTTCAAGGGGCATAACTCCGGAACCCCTTAGACCTCTGAAACCAATATCGTACTTGACCTGAATTTTGTGGTAAACAACTTCCATACCAAGTTTGAAGACCTTGTGTTACATCATTCACAAGTTATCAGTCGGAAACCTTTTGGGGACGGACGGACAGACAGTCGGATGGACTAACACACGACTGAGGGTATCACATAATACATCGCCACTACTTGTGGCGGGGTATAGAAATAAAAGAAAACGTGCTGATGTTTCAAATAGGAAATCAAACATACACATTTCACTGAGCAGAAAAATAGGTCTATAACAGTTATTTATCACAGGAAGTCTCTGGCTGTACTGTAGAAGCTTACAGGGCCTGTAAATTCTTCTAGACCATACAAATGTTGATGACCAAAAATGATGTTTTTTCCAATATGGTCTCATGTTTAGTTATGTTCTTGACTGTACTGGCACCCATGTTTTTTGACAGATACAATTAAAATGAGTCATCTTTGTAAATTACCTTCCATACATCTTTCCAATATACATGATATATAGTTTAGTTAAATTTGCTTCAATAGTTTCAGAGCAATTGATGAAAAGGACGATATGTTAAACTAATATTCAATGCTGGCGGCTGAAAAATGTTTTTTTTCTGCCACTGCTGTAAAGTGTGGTTGAATTCGCTGCTGTCGTTTCAATGCGTGGGGCAGATCATGCTTACCCTTCCGGAGCACCTGATGATACCTCAGTTTTTATAGGGGTTCACACTGCTAGCCTAAGTGTTTTAGTTTTGTATCGTTCTTGTTTATTTTTATTTATTTGTTTTGTCTTTGTCATACTGTCTGAATTCGTGTTGCTGTGAATTGTCGTGATTTTGTATTTATGATTTTAGAATTTCCCCTTTCCTCGTTCTTGCTTCGGTATTCGTTTGCCGATGTACTCAAAGGACAAGATGAAAATGTGATTTACTGTAGTATCTCTAGGGTCCAATGTTAAACTATGTTCTGCACTGGTGGCCATGTACGTTTGTTTTTTGTCAAATTGGAAAGAAATGAGCAATCTTCCTAAGCATTGTAAGATACATAATTCCTGTACGTAAAGTTGGTAAAATTGACCTTAGTCAGTGGCGGATTATCCCCCATTTTTGGAAAAATTTTGGGTCGGGCCCCTTTAGCACAAAGTTTGGATCTGCCACTGTCAGTGGTTTTAGAGAAGATGAAAATGTGATTTTCCCCAGAAGGACCAATGTAAAACATAAGTTCTATGCCGGTGGCCATGTTTTTGCCGGATATGAACAAAATGAGCAAGAGGAGAAAAGCTAACGGACAGACAGAGGCCAAGTTAAGGAAATAGCTCACACTGACCATTCTGCACTGGTAAGCTAAGAATGGGTATAATGAAGTTTATATACTTAATATAATTACTATCACTTTCCCTCCTATTTGACATGTTTGATGGCAAGGTTAGGTCATGAATGATTTTATAATCTTGATACACGATGTGTGTTATTATATCATGACAGTTTTTGTTGTTGTCTGTAATGCTATGTTGACTCTGTATGTCATAAAGCTGATGTACATGTACTTTCTAAATGTTTGGTGTATGACAAGTAAGATTATCTTTTCTCAGTCATGTCAGTTATAAACTAGAAAATGCGTCTGTAAGCCACGGATGCCCCGCCAATAAATTTATCGCAAAACCTGAACTCATAATTTGACCGAAGTCATTTATGCATAAAATGTGGGTAATTGACACCCAATTGTTAGTGAAACGGGTAGTTCTTCAATAGATGATTGTTTCAGCAAAATATCATGATGCTACAATACATAGTCGTTGAAAAACAGACTTCAATGTGAAAGTAAGCCAAAGTAAATGAAGCGTAAAATGTAGGTCAAAGACAACTTATTGTCAATGATTTGGGTTGAAAACTCATCAAGGCAATTATTTTGATGAAACATCATTTTTTTATAATGCATAGTTGTTGAGAAATGGTCTTTAACGCAAACTTAACCAAAGTCACTGGAGCGTAAAATTTCGGTCAAAGACACCTAATTGTCAATGATTTAAGAATTACTCATCAAGGCAATTATTTTGATTAAACATCATTGTCCTATAATGCGCAGTTGTTGAGAAATTGACTTTAACGCAAAATTTAACAAAAGTCACTGAAGCGTAAAATGTAGATAAAAGGCACCTAATTGTCATTGATTTTGGTAGTACTCATCAAGGCAATTATTTTAATGAAACATTGTCCTATAATGCGTAGTTGTTGAGAAATGGACTTAAACGCAAAACTGAAACGGAAGTCACTGAAGCGTAAATTGTAGATAAAACAGTAAAACTGCCAAGTGATCTATGTAGTACTATCAAAGATCTACCTACTGACCTACTATCAATGTTCTATACCTTACAGTTTCCCAGATATGTACCTTAACGCAAACATTAATCTATGTACCGACGGACAAGGGTAACACTACATTGTATATGCCCCTTCAACATTCGTAGACGGGGCATAAAAATGATAAATGTAAGTTTGAATATTTTTAATATTATGTTTGGAATTTACCTATTTTTTGTTGACATCTTCAGTTCTGATGTTTCTGCAATGTCTTAAGACTTACTGATGTACATACAATTAATATGGTGAATAAAAGGATATGGAGTAAATGCACATGAGACAATGTCTCTACAAATATATGGTAAAAACAAGCAAAGGAGCAACGCTTTTATTGTTGTTCTTCATGTCTGTTGTTCCTTTGGTAATTTACTGCAGTTGTGTTCCATAAATAGGTTACTGTAGTTGGTACATTGTAAACGTTCATAGTTTTGAAAACAGACAGACGGACACTGGTGTATTTCAATTTAGGATAAGATACAATGCCTTCTGTGCACGGCTTGTGTTTGGGAAATACTTGTGATAAACATGTCATTTACAGTTTAACCTGTATACTGGAATTTGTTCATTTGATCCATTTTTTGTCCGTAAATTAAAAAAAAAAACATATTATAAACCAGAATTCCTGTATTTTGTTACTGGTACATACATGATGTATAAGAACAAAGTTTAAAAATGCACAATTTATTTTCTGTAAAATATAGGTCATCCATCATTTTGTCCATATTAAAGCTAACATTTCATTGTTGTTTCTCATGTATATTCCTACATGTTTGTGTATTAATACATTATTCTATTACACTGAATATCTTGTATAATACTGAACATACATGTACTGAGACTATTATATCACATTAGGATCCAGCTTCCTAGTTTGTATTATTTGTAGTTTCTAACTCCTTGGTAACTGAAAGAGATCGATTGCATGCTGTTTATATCCTAGTGGAATATATTGATTGCTAGTACTGCAAAATTCTATCAAATATATGGATGCACAGCCAGCAGTACCTCATATTTTCTGTTTACAAAAATGTATGTGAATATTGTCGACGTAATCGTATACACATACCGTAAATAATTATGTGTGCATAATTTCCTGTCATGCTTGTCACATTCTAAACTTTTATTTCCACACACACATAGAACTTTGTAAACAGAGTGTTCATTGTTCATCTTAAATCCGTATCCTATATTCAGCTTATCTCTCTGTCTCAACATGCTAAATCACTACAAGTTTGTATTAAAGTATTTGGATCCTTCGGAATTCGCACAATTTCCATATATTAAATCTACATTTCTTTACATGTCATATTATTTGTATTCCAACACCTTAAAAAAAGAACAGTATGAATTAAAATACAAAGGTATTACAGTTTTGAGAATTTTTTGATACAGTACAGCCAGACTTACCATGATAAATCACTGTGATAGATATATCATTCTAAATTTTCAAATGGCTATATCTTTTTTCGGAATTGATCTATCCACACAATTTCTTTTGCATATGAAGAGGTAGACTGCACCACTTTAAATGCAAAGGAAATCATGTTCATGAAACAAACAGGAAATAAAATTTACACATTTCACTAAGATGAGTAATACGTCTATCACAGTGATTTATCATAGTAAGTCTCTGGCTGTACTGTACCGGTATTTACAATATGAAAAAGAAAGGAAATGGGGTAAATGTCAAGGAGAAAACATCCCATATCCGGGTTAAAACGACCCAAAGCAAAGCATCTAGGGGTCACCGTACGGTATTCATATCAAAAACAAAACAATCTTAGGCCATACCAAATTAATTAGTAATTATTTGGAAAAGTTACACCGAAATTGCTGACATGAAAAACTAAATTACCTCTACTAAAGTTCCAAAATCAAAATAAAAATCTCGCACATTGACATCAACCCCCATTTGGAAATAACTCCATTGTATGCAGTATATATTTTAGCTGTTCTTTGTATTGAAATCAAGATTGGCTTGAACATTATAGCGGACTAAGTCTCTGCCAAATGTTGACCAACTCTGCAAGCTCAACATATATTCATATAATCTTAAGATGTATGCACCATGAATAATAAAATAAAATTTGAAAAACCAAACTATTATCTTTTACTCAGTACAAGGAAATTAAGGAGCGGATCCAGGAAATATGAAAAGGGGGTTCCAATTGAGAAGTGAAGAGAAACTTTGCATAGCGGAGTGCGAAAATTTATGGGGTAAAACGCCAGTATTTTCATTAAAAGTACACGATTGTCCAGATAAAAGGTTGGATTCCAACCCCCGGAACCCCCTTGGATCCGCCAATGAAATCTAAACAAATCCTTGCTCAGTCCAATGTCATGTGTATCAGAACAGTGAAAAAATGCGTAAAGCAGTTTTGACAAACACCCGAATTTCAAATTAAATATTATTTCAATATTTTAATTATTACAGCTTTGAAATAAAAATTGACATATTATAACACTGATTGCAAAACAGAATAATAAAAGATCCTGCCCTCTTCCGGTTGTCTCCATATTAGAAAAATATGAAATTTTGCCAGTTTTGAATTGAAATTGGAAGTTATTTAATAAATTTGTTTAGCGTTAGAAAATACATCATTTTGTAGATAAATTACATATCGATATTAGAATATTTCCAGCTAACAAAAACATGACTTATCGGGCTCGAATTTATTTATTAATGTTATATTATATGTTTTTAAATCTACCCTTATCTTTAGAAACATATCTTTATATTAATTTATTCATTTATATAATTAATGTCATTTTTTTAAATGGTGGTCCAAATTTCAAGATAAAAGTCTGTGAATGATATGAAATTGAGACGAAAGTCAAAATTTTGGGATGAAATTTCATAAAAGTCCAAGCAAATCTGGTTATTAATTTCATTCCTTTTATAGACTTTGACTCTGTTATTTGCATATTTCGTTTAATTTACAACCATGTAGCGCCTGCGGGCGAATTACCCAGTTAAAGTCGATAGAATACTGCATTATAATTTCACGAGGTTCACCGATCTTTAGACTCTGATAAAAATATTGATATTTTAAGCTGAAGAGAATTAAATAATCATTTTCCATAACTGTGAGTAAAATGTATATACATGTTTTATTTTTGCTTTTATGTCACTTCTCACAGTTTATTAATATTGTTATTTAAAACACGGATCCAAATATCCTGCATTTTACCATATATATGCTGTTTTACGGGTTGGTTTTGGAGACTCTAGCCGCAAATCTGATGGTAGCGATACACCCGTTTGAATTTTTGCAACAAAATCACAAAACGTCATTCCTACAAATTGAATGGGAAATTGTCGCAATGTCCTGTTGATGCACAGTAAAACATGTAAAATATTTGCAATGGTCCTTTGCACTGCCCAATAAATTATTTATATATTTATTTGAAATTTACATTCATACTGAAACAGGCAAATACAACATATTTATAACACAACATTATATAAATGTCCCTGAAAATGATATATTTTAGCTTAAAATAACCAATATTATAGATATACGTCCTTGAAATAACACAGAGTTGAACTGCAATATAATTTGGACTCTTTAAAATTTTGACCGGTCACGGTAGATGCCACTTCGATTCTAATGATTTACGTCTGTTGATCTCATTGATTTTACTGTCTAAGAAGAAATGGCATTCATCCTCGATTTAATTGTATTTTTGACACAATCTTTTTCCTCTCGGTAATTTTTTTGTAACGACATAGTCACTCATACGAAATTTTGATAAAATTTTGAAGTGATATATTGCGAAATTACGGATGTTTTGTGTTGCTTAATTTATTTACTCAAAAATAGGTAAATTTTGTACATTTGATCCAAAGAATCAGTGCCAAATTATACTCTCTTTGAAAAAAATAAATATTTGGGACTGTAGAGTTGTTATTTTTAATAGAAAAAGATAGTGTATGATAGAAAACCATGCTATCAAATATATGACTTAAAATTCTTATGCCACATTGTAAGAAAATAAAGCAAAGAATTACAATGGCCTAAAATCGACTGTTACAGTTCATGACAGTGCAAGTCAGTAGTGTAAATTCCACGAACGTCTGTCATTATCTGTAACAGTTAATGACAGTTCGTAATAGGCCAAATAAATACTGTCACAATCGAGGACAGTCTATCACAATCATGTCAGTTTTTAATGGTTAAAAAAGCACTGTCACAAGCGGGGACAGTTATTTACAATACAGGTAAAAACTGTCATTGACTGTCATGCACCGTTACAGTGCTATACAGTTATTTGCAATCAAACATATGTCTATAAACTACTGTTAAAGATTGTCCCAATCCATAACAATACTTCATTGGCCTTCGGCAGTTGTTAATAGGACGCTTAACGTTTATGACAGTAAGAAAAAGACTGTCCCTGGTATGGACAGTACTTTTTTTCTATTCATAGTGTCTGTTGACTAGAAATCCTTTATTTTCACCGGTTACAATATGACATTTATTTAACTGAGAAAACGCGATAAATCACCACTATCTCTATAATAATTATAATTTATTTTTGAAACACATGTTTGCTTAATGCAAACCTGTTTAAACAGATAGTCATATGACAAAAGTAAGAAAATATCAGAAAGTCAGAATAGTTTCCTTTATTATTATCAAAATAATTTATTAGCTGTAGCTCTAAAACTTAGAAATGATTAGGGCAATATATCGAACGTGGTTTTACAGTTTGTTTCTTTTAACTGTAGATAAACACAAAAACGTGAAAAAACAGAATGCCATTTGGAAGTTCTATGCATTATGGATTTCACTACCAGAAAGTTTTTTTTTATGTAAAAACTAATTATGCAACAGACTTCCGTTGTGAACAACATTAACAAATAAACAAAAATATTGCATTTTCAGCCGGAATACCGTCTTCTCTGATTTCCTGATCTCACCAATGATCACCTGATCTACCAATGGCTTTTACTGGTCCGTGGTGTTCTTGTTTCTTGGTGTTTCCGATTTGGCCATCGTTCCTGGTTTGACTGATGATTCGGTAACACGTACTTTGAAATAAATGATTTTGACTTTAGCCAAAGCCATCGACAGTGTGACGTGTGCTGCATACAGAGAAGGAGATGCTTACCCTTACGGAGTATTTGATATCACTCTGTTTTTTAGAGTTTATTTATTAGTGTTTTGGTTTTCAGTATTGTAATTGCGGTGTTTACGTGTTTTATGGGTGTGTATTGTCTTAAGTCTTCCTTCTTCATGTGTTTCTGGCTTCGATTTAAATTTCCATGCAGTGTTCCTTCAGTATTCTCCTGTCGATGTTTAGGTACAATGATCCCTGATAGTTTTAATGGTTTTCAACTAGTTCAAAATTTCCCAAAATAAAAATTTAGTTTCTCTTCGTGCTTTCATGACGTGACGTTTGCCTATCTCATATAAGTAAATACAATATAGCTTAGTTGATATGTCAAACATAATTTGCAGAAAAAAGAATAATTTAGGTGGAAAGAAATTGTTAACAAGGTCTATTGATAATATATTCATTGTTGGATTTATTTTCTTTTATTTTGATAGACACCTTCGTGAATAATTTTTTTTAAGCGACAATGTATCGATGTAAATGTAAAATTAGTTTCTGCATAAGGACATTTCGACAATTTATGTCTCATCATTGCATATCAAATAAAAAAAATGGAGGATCATACCTCAAAATTTTCAACAATTAGATAGAGCACAAACAACCTTAATTGAATCAATTTCATATTTGTATCAAATGACTAATTTAAACAAATTCAATATTGTTTTTAAAGCTCAAACAAAATAACCAAGCACAGATTTACCTAATCAAATGACTCGCCTATATTGGTATGTTATGAATTCCCTAACAACAATCACATTCCTGCCATAGGCTAACAGATTTTCCTATTCAAAGTATTTTGTTATTGAATCCTGTATAACAGTCCCATTCAGTCTAGAGTCTAACAAATTATCCTATTCAAAGGATTGGTATAGATTGATTAATATATTGAATTCCCTTATAACAGTCTTATTCACGCTATAGTCTAACAGGTCTACCTAGTCAAAGGATTGGCATAGTGTGGAATGTTATTGAATTCCATTTCAACAGTCCCATTCACGCTAAAGTCTATGAGATTTACCTAGTCAAAGGTCAAACATTTGGTATAAATTTGTATGAAAATGAATCCCATTACAACAGTCCCATTCACACTCAAGTCAAACAGATTTACCTAATCAAAGAATTAGTAAAGATTGGTATGTTATTGAATCCCATTTCAACATTCCCATTCAAACATAAGTCTAACAGATTTACCTAGTCAAAGATTTGGTATAGATATGTATGTTATTAAATCCCCGTACAACAGTCCAATTTACACTAAAATCTAACAGATCAACGTGGTCAAAAGATTGGTATAGATTGCAATGTTATTGAATCCCCTTACACAAGTCCCATTTACGCAACAGTCTAAGAGATTTATCTAGTTAAAGGATTGGTATAGATTGGTATGTTATTGAATCCACTAGCAATAGTCCCATTCACGCTTAGTCTGAGAGATTTACTTAGTCAAAAGATTAGTATAGATTGCATTGGTATTGAATCCTGTCACAACAGTCTCATTCAGGCTAAAGTCTAAGAGATTTACCTTGTGAAAGGATTGGTATAGATTGGTATGTTATTGAATCCCCTTACAATAGTCCCATTTACACTAAAGTCTACGGGATTAACCTGGTCAAATGATTTGTACAGAGTGATATGTTATTGAATCCCCTTTCAACAGTCCCATTCACGCTATAGTCAATGAGGTTTATCTAGTCAAAGGATTGGAATAGATTGGTATGTTATTGAATCCCCTTACAACAGTCTCGCTCACGCTAAAGTCTAAGAGTTTTACCCAGTCAAAGGATTAGAATAGATTCACATGTTATTGAATCCCCTTAGTCTAATTAGCGCTATAATCTAAAAGATTCACCAAGTCAACGGATTGGTTTAGATTTGTACGTTATTGAATCCCTTACGACAGTCCCATTCACACTATAGTCTTACAGATTTACAAATAATTTGTATAGATTGATATGTTATTGAGTCCCCTTAAAACAGTCCCGTTCACGCTATAGTCAAAGAGATTTACCTAGTCAAAGGATTGGTATTGATTGGTATGTTATTAAATCCCTTACAACAATTTCCGTTAGACTTCAATATCAAACAACAATTTGGTCCGAAGAAAAAAATACTCTTTTGGATAATACTTGGAACTTATATTGGTTTCACCTTGAAGCAGCGAGGTATTATGCCTTATAAAACATAAGGCAAATTGTATGTGTAAATTTGAGAATAATCTCCCCAAAATTAAGTTAAATCTCCATCATTGTCAGCAGAAAAAAATACTGTTTTTGATAACCCTTGAAAACTAGGTTAATTTTACCTTGAATCAAGGATGTATTATGCCTTTTAAAAACTTACGGCCCATTGTATTTGTAAATTTGAGAATAATCTTTCCAAAATTATGTTACATCTCTATCACTGTCCGAACTGTACAGATTACACGTCTCAAGGTTCCAAACAAAATATAATTCTTTCGTTCCGATTGTGTCACAATCCAAATTGTCTGAGCATTTCCATCCTCGTTAGTATACTAAAGATCTGTTAAATCTTTGAATAAGAGCTGTGTAACACTCCAAATAATTCGTCAGTGTTTAACAATCTTTGGTTGTAATTATGCCACCTCAAAAAGATTAATCAATCTATAAAACTGTTGGCTTTGTTGTACGTTACTCATAGAGAAAAATCTTTGTATATGAATGTTATATCGGTTGTGTTTACGTAATTTTAGAATTACAAGATCAGGATAACAGTAAACGTGGCGGGGAACTACAATCACATGCCACAATTCACAAGCGAACTGCATTCAAAAAACAATAATGAGGACAAGAGATAAACATAAATAATGATAGAAACTCGAGGTAGCCGGACTTGGTAGCGGCACTAGCAAAAGCCAGTGGTTGTGTTAAACCAGTAAATGGGTACCCAAACCTCAACTTTCTCTATCCTGTTTCCTTATAGTATAATAAACATGGGAATAAAACCAGATACAGGTAGACCTCTAATTCAATGACCACTATCTTTGAAAAGAAAAGCATACGACAAAACATAATTTAGAAAGATGGATCAAAGAGTGAGAGCAACCTAGTCAGCTTGTAAAACAAAAGTCTAATCCAGGAAGACGTGAATCTAGCTGAACATGTTCGCTTTCATTTAGGACACTAACTCGTTTTATTTTCAGTGATGTTATGACGGCCATACAATTTATTGGGGGATGAAATTAATATAATCTGAACAAATCCGTGACTTAGCAGCTTTAGAAAAGTGTCATTGTTGTGTTAAAAAAATCCCTGTACAAACTACATGCTCGACAGTAACGAATTAACTGTGGAATTTCCACTCCATAGGCTTGGGAGGTAAGCATATTGCAGCTTAGAAAGTTAAAGTTCACAACTGGGATGTTAAATTCATTACACTTGCTATATAGATTATATTTCAAACGTCCATCTTCGTCAATATGAAATTAAAGATCTAGGTAGGAAGCTGATGTATGTGTATCAGTTGTTTCTTTAATTTCAACCTCATTTGGATAGATCTGATGTAAATATTGCTTAAATTTTGGGTAGTTAAGAGAAGTACTTCGTCTATTTACCGGAAGCTGAAAGTAAATTGTGCTTTCTTTATGTAAGTCCTTGTAAAAACTTGATCACATGCGAGTAAACAAAACACACAATACAATTAAAATCCAATATTATAAAAAAAAGAGAAAAAAATATGAGGGACAATTTGTCTAAGCATCCGATCAGCTGTACGTTTCATGCTTGTTTTCCATGCCATAATCAGTGAAGCTAATTGTTTCCATACCACAGGCTCGCTCTATACTTTCTATCATATTTGTAACCTGTTATTTTATTTTAGTTTTTGTACCTTTCAAAAACATTTCTTAAAATTGTAGATATTCGCAATGTAATTGGAAAGTTTGTCTAAAGCATGAGTAATATATTTCTTTTTTGTTCCCTTTTCCGATGACCAATTATAAAAATGCCGACTCCTTAAATGTAATGATCTTACTTTTGATATTTGATACTTTTGTCTGTAATTAGCATTATGTAAAATTTAAATTTAGCGTGAAGTGTTGATGGAAATTGTGAAAGGTGGATCAATCAAAATTTTGATTAAAGTATATTACATCTTTCCAGCTTTTAAATAGTTATCACTCATTTATTTTTAGGGCTCACTACATGGTGTGAGGTTTCTCACTGTGTTGAAGACCGCTAGATGTTTTGTTTTTGGTCGTTTTAACCTGGATATGGGATGTTGTCTCCTTGACATTTACCCCATTTCCTTTCTTTTTAATATTAATCCAAAAATACTTTAACAAGAACAATAAATGTGTTTAAGCTTTGTCCTCGTACAGATTACATGTGTTACACAACAATTGATTATGAATTATTCTCTGCTTTTAATTTGTGCAATGTATTTGTCATTAGCTGTAAAATTAATATCACTTTAAAACAAGAACTAAAACAAAGACGTTGTTTATTAAGCAAAAGGCAGAAACATGGTAAAAGGTTAATTTCAACTTGTCCCGAACTATGTACAGATGAGGTTCTATTTTTTAATAAATAATAATTATACTGAAATATTAATCTTACACTTATCCAAAAATTCAGATGAACAATCTTACAAAATGCATAAATGTGTGAACGGTACATTATCAATAATTTAAGCTCACTTTAAAAAATGAAATTTTGTTTGAATTTTTTAATTAATCATCATATGCAATATTTGAAAATATTTAACTCAAAAAATGATATATTCTGATTGGAATTAATTGTTATTTTACAAGGAGTAAACATTTGACCTTTGCTTGAAAAATACTAATATAAACTTCACTCCTGCTTAATTGATATTATTACAGGAATTTAAATCTTTTCTCAATCTACAATTCTTGAAAAATGAATTTAAATGTTGAAAAAAACGCCTTTTTTCTCTTCAAATATCTTGGAAAGAGATTTTTTTTTTTTCAAAAGAATGCTTGTTATCTCCCAGTCATCTTAGTCGAGTTGAAAATGAAAAAAATGTACCAATATCTGTCTTATTTGTTGTTCAAGCTGCTTCATCTTAAAAATACACAAGTGTTGTGCTTATGTTGTCCAAGTTAGGGTGACCTTTTAATGAAATACTAATAAGATTTACGATTTGTATGTACCATTTCATACATTTAACCGACATATCAGCAGGGATCTTTGATATTACTTTTATTTTGCTGACAATGTGGGCGTTTTTATATCCTCATATTTTCCCGATTTTTTCCTTTGAAACAATCTGTACAAGGAGAATCATCTTTCGTCACATTTATTCACAGGAAGTATTCAATAAACTTACGTTTCCGAAACCAAAATTTGAAGAAACAATTACTAGAGAAAAACCACCATAAGTACATTTAAACATTTTTTGAAAGAAAAAAGAGTCATATACAATTGATCTTAGCTTAAGGAATTAAACATGTTTGAGAAGGAGGAAACCGTTTGACATGTAGTATTTGAATAAAACAAATCAAACTGAGTAAATAAAAGTAGATATACAAGACCTTTAAGTGGTTCCTTAAATTTTTTTTGTCAATGTGGCAGCTAATGGGTTATCAATTGAAAAAACATTTGAACACTACAATTTAAACTAGTCAACATATTTGAAAATCAATCAAGGTTTAAAACAGTTACTAGAATCCTTAAAATAGTGTCCATTTCAGGGAGGTCAGTGTGTGATAATCAAGAACCATATGAGCATGAATAATTTGGTATCAGACTTCAACGTTTTCATTGTTGTGTGTTCAAAAGTGTATACTCAGCAGCATGGATCAAATGTTCAGGTTTATAATTTCCCCAGTCAAAACTTAATGTGAAACCCAAAAATGGGTTCAGAGATGTTTTTTATCAACATATATAATGAAAATAACAGAAAGCATTTGCTGGGAGTTAAAAAAAATCAGCTACGTAAGACTGGAAGAAATTCAGGAGCCTTTGATTTATCCGTTGAACCTTTTTCTATGTTTGAATTGTCATTTAGTTACCATCTACTTTCATGCTAAAAGTACCTTGGCTTTCAATAATTTCATAATCAAATTTTATAAAAATCGATTTAAAAAGACAGTATGCACACTGATTGGCTGCACTATGATTAAGTTGCGATATTTAGATAGTATGCACACTGATTAACTTGCGATATTTTGATAGTATGTTCACTCACTAACTTTTTTTAAATACTATCCACACTTTTGATTTTTAAATAGTATGCACACCCACTGACTAATGATTTTGAAATTTTGAATGTGGGATGGGTGAAAATTCAGAACGGTTCTCTTTAGGGTTGATTTTTTTCAATTGATTTTTAGCTTCTTTGGTGCAGTATAAAGTTTCATTGAATAAAGAGGGTGATTTTTTCGCCAATTATACCTTAAATCTGTGGACAGCTATGAAAAACTTTCCAACAAATTATGATAAAAGAAGAAAAAATAAAGCTTGTTTCTTCTTATTCACAGTAAGGACATGTTATTCCAGAATAAAGAAAATACTAATTTTCTGTCAGAAAATTTACACATTCAACGAAAACTAAATTGTGGATTTTCTGTGAGAATATTTGGCAAAGCGACCCCTGACTTGTGAGAACGCCATTCCTCAAAATTATCAAAATTTACTATGAACATCTTCAATCAAAACACAATTAATAATTTGAAGTTTGTTTT
>MJUU01048344.1:10740-29636 GCA_002080025.1 Modiolus philippinarum | reverse complement strand
AGCTTCCTTCCAGTAATATGTAAATAATGCACGAAGGCAAGTAGCCCTAAAACTGATATTTCAATTCGTTGGATACATCTGCTATAATTTACTCAATTTGACACTTCTGTACCATATGTTTTAATTTTTGGAGCAGCTGAAAACGCCGTCAAAAATCACTGAACATAGAACATGAGTAATGAAGATGCAGTTATCATGTATATTAATTATACACATATAGCATGGCGATGAGGGCAATACACGGATTCATAGACCGGACTAGATCATATTGACCGAGGACGCACTTTGACATGAATTTACTTTTATCAGGTCTATAAATCGATGTACTGACCGAACTTGCCATGCCATAATTATTTTATGACACTATTCTTATTTTAATTGGTACGTAACGTTTTGTGTTATAAAATATGTTGTTTATCTGTTATTTCCATATAAAGAACGTGATGTACTATTTATGGAAATAACAGGTCGGAACTACATGTTTGTATATTAACAAACGTTTTGTGACGGCAATTTAAAAAAAACCACAACGCATAAAGACATAAGTTGTCGAAATGCACATATGCAGATATTAAATTCACAGTAACTTTGGTATTTAGTTATTTGTTACCACTGGGTCGATGCCAATACTGGTGGACTGTTAGTATTCACCAGCCCAGTAGTCAGTAATTCGGTGCTGACCCGAAAGCCGATTGTATTTGAAAACTTGAAATATCTATTTTTTTTTGTAAATTTTGCTGAGAACTAAGGAGTATCTCCCTCATGCAAAGCTCTGTCCTTAGCTGATTTTGGTTTATATTTAGATCAAATTGGTTATTTGTTCTCTATCATTTTTGAATTTATGGTGTTCCAAACCTTTTGATTTTATCTGCACTGAAGAGACATAAGTTGTCGAAATGCGCATATTATGCAGAAAATAAATTTTCAGTAACTTCGGTTTTCAGTTATCTGATACATTTTATCAGCCTCATATCTATGCTACAATTTCTGAGTTTATTCTATAAGAATATGATTATAAAACGAAAAGGGCATTAAATTCACAGTTACTTCGGTATTTATTTATAAATAATATCATAAGATAAAATACCAATTGTCATGCTCCTGTGGCAAGCTCTATGAAAACAAAATAGAAAAACAAAAATAGATTATTTGAATTTAATCGCCTTATAAATTTGAACATTTAATTTTATTACAATGAGGTAAGTGCCCTACATGCATGAATGCTTCTTTCGTCTGATTTTTTTTCTCTAATTTTAAGGCAGTTCAGAAGCATTCGATATCCTTAGTTTTTATCCTAAAATGGAGATAACAATTTTTGCAAATGAATCGCATTTTTTGGTGATGCATCACTTACAATTGCATACAAAGAAAATGTTTAAGATCAGATGTTTTTTTTCAGAAATCGTTATTCTTTTAGATTAGCTTATCACACAAAGGGTAATATTTTTTTTATATCTTTTAAAAAAATTGTGTAATTCATACTCACTAAATGCTGTAAACTTTCACTTACTGTTAAATTATAAGTAGATGTATTGCCCCATATTCATTCAATAAACATTAAAATACTGGCATGTCTTCTATAATAATTATCACTAGATTTAAAACTATTATCCCCTCAAATGCCCGGGGGGGGGGGGGTAACTTCCTATATATTGGTAAACGGAGACGTGCTGCAAATTTGGGTGCTTATTTTACAAATTCTAGTATTTATTCGATGTTCATTTTCCCCTTTTCATATTTATTTGGGTCCATTGTTAACACATCTGGTATTAATTTGGGTTGTTTTTTTTTTTATTTCTTATAAATATTTTGAGAAGATTCATAAGAAAATATCATTTTTATTATGAATTGACAAATTTTATATGCAATATTTTAGAATTTAACCGTTTTTCTTATAATCATACAATAAATTTACATTGAACATTAGTATTTTAAAGGTGTCATATGTAAAGGCAATATTTATTCGGGTAGGAATAAATTTCCGAAATGGCCATACAGCTCAGTAAGATGATTGCATTTGGAGTTAACATATGTCTTATGGTATCATGTTCTTTACTCCATATCCTTTCGTAAAATATTTAATGCAAGAGTTTGGCTTTTATTGTAGTGTGGAGTTGGTAAAACAATTCCCCGTGGTAGAGATGTATGCTCTTTATTTTTCTTAGATATGGTGTACATGTACATGAGATAGTATCTCATGTGTACACTTTGTTCAATTACTATTATCTAAATTCATGTAAATTCTAAAACCGAAGGATTAACTCCCACCATAGTAGTTTTGTCCTTTGCTATACTTGATATTACTGATTAATATTCGGATTTCGTTTGATTTTATGCATTTTAACATTTTTTGAAATTATGGATTTCCTTTGTTTGGGTTCTAGTGCTGCTGATGAGGAATACATTTCCGAAATGGCCATACAGCTCATTAAAATGATTGCATTTGGAGTTAACATATGTGTTATGGTCTCATGTTCTTTACTCCATATCCTTTCGTAAAATGGATTTCGATCATCATATAGTATTAATTCGGGTATGGATTTCGATCACTGTCTAGTATTTATTCGGGAACAAATTTTGGACGTCCCCGTACAAAATATATGAGAGTTACCCCCTGGCTCAAATGCACTTTTCATCCTGTGAATTAAAGGTTAAGTAGCTCTAACATCAAACCTTCACAGTGAAATATGACATCAATTAAGTAAGAAATGTAAAAATTAAACTGTTTTCGATAAAAATCAGAATGTTGATTTAAACCTCTCAAGCTCTGGTAATTTAAGTTGGAAAGATTTATTATGAATGAAAACTTTAAAACCTTAAGTAACAATATATTGCAAAAACTTGGAACACATCACACACTGTGTTAGTTTTAACAACTGAAACGATACATTTAAGACATTTTGATAATAAATGGATAAAAACGTCCATTTGTATTATAGGTGCTGAAATATATACAAATATTTTCGTTTCTATATTTGAATAAGTGCTGAATAATTGCTATTAGATTTTATATTCGAAATTGTATGCAATAATTTTGGGGAGGCAGCGGAAATTTAAATCCATAGAAAATAATTATTTAATCAGAAATCTACCAAAACGCCCATAATTATAGAAGAATAAGATATAGGCGTGTTTGTCAGATCTTCTTCCATTAGTCAATATTTGATTGATAAGTATTTCTGCAAAATAAAGTTTATGTTTGTAAAGGTTACAAGAAACAATCAATATTGCTTCATTATCACTCCCTACAACGCAGTTCCTATAGTTGTACGGGGTGTATATATCGCAACATGTACGATTCGCTCGCATTTGTTCTACCCTTGATGATTTTAATGAGCGTAACCTAACTGTCACATCCAAACTTTACAACAAGGTTACAGATTTCATAAATTATTAAATCCCTTTAAGAAGTTTTACAGAAGATATGAACATTTGATATCTAGATATAACGTGACTCGCAAACAGCTAATTACAAAGGGCATTTCTCATCCTCGATTTTATGGAAATATTGTTAAAAAGTGTAAAAAACTGATAAATAATCCAGAAAAACTGGGACGCAACTTTAATAGTGGATATCGACGAGATATTCTGAACAAATCCGTTAAATTAGTTTTGGATTCCAGTGAACTGAATACTTTACATATATACTGGCCTCTTACTGATACTGCCGATGTCTACTGCAATACATGACGACTCTTTACCAAACTTTTGGGGAGTTTTGAGTTTGATTTTTCTTCCGTAGTGCGACAGTGTTTTACCAGCAGACTAGATTCCTTGAGCTAGCCGGCAGTTTAGCGGCGAGCACTCTTTGACCCTTCTTTCAAAATTACGTTTTGTCATATGCTTTTTTCCAAGATAGTGGTCATTGAGTTAGTAGTCTACCTGTATTGGGTTTTATTTACATGTTTAAGATACTATAGGGAAAAGGGATAGAGAAAAGGGAGGTTTGGATACCCATAAACCGGTTTAACCCTACCACTGGCTTTTGTGCAGTTCGCTTGTAAATTGTGGCATGTGATTGTAGTTCCTGGTCATTGTAAGTGTTTACTGTTATCGTGTTTTTGTAATTGAAATGAAAATCAAATCAGCCGTATTTATGTTCAGTGCGATTTAAAATACCGATCCAGCCTTATCTCCCGTGAAAGTACAGCGAAATTTAACAAGGTTTTCCCACCTGCTTTCGTTACAAAAAAGATCAGATATATTAAAATATATAATTTTAAAGCATATACATGTGTATTAGGAATAATATTAAACATTTTAGTCCGATATTTGTGAAAATGAGTATTTTCAGCCTTTCAGAATTTTACAAAAGTTCTATATGCAAGCAAAAATGTAGCGTGCAGTTGACAATTTGCAATTTAATTGTTCTCACTTAAACATTGACTATCTACATATACTGTATGATTGCTCAAGTGAATTCGATTACAAATATTACTTTGTAATTCCATTGACAAAAAAAATCTTAGTATTTAGTTATTCTAATACATATTTTTCACATTTGGTTTTGTTTTCATGTGCCAAAATTTATCTATATGATATTTTTCAATTAATGGACAAACGCAAAATGGTAATTAAGTCTCCCAAACGTTGTTTGTGGAGACTTATATTTTTTGCTGCTTTTCTTATTATTAATTTACCCAAACGAAGTGGTGACTAATTGTTTTTACTCTGTTTCTTATTATTATTCCTCGATGAATTTCAGGAACATTTTCTCAGAGATTAGTGGTTCAAACTTAATAGTACTTGACAACATTGTAAATACCAACCCAAAGATGTGCAGGAAGGTTTTTGAATTTCCAAAATGGCCACCGTAATTGACCTAAAACAGTGTGATTGGAATATCTCGAAAACCGTAAATGACAGCTGATTAAATGAAATGACACAAATGTTTACTAGGTCATGACGGACATTTGTTACTTTAGGACCGAAATTCAATGATGAACAGTTCACGAGTTATGTCTCTCACTGAAAAGACATTAATTGTCGGAATGCGCATATGCAGAAAGTAAATTCACAGTAACTTCGGTATTTAGTTATTTGTTACCACTGGGTCGATGCCACTGCTGGTGGACTGTAAGTCCCCGAGGGCATTCACCAGCGCAGTAGTCAGTACTTCGGTGCTGACCCGAAAGCCGATTCTATTATCTAAATTTTTGTAAATTTTGTTTAAAACTAAGGAGAATCTCCCTCATGCAAAGCTCCGTCCTTAGCTGATTTTGGCTTTACATTTAGATCATATTGGTTATTTGTTCTCTATCAGTTTTAAACCTCTTTTAGTTTCTGGTCTTCCAAACGTTTAGATTTTATCTTCGCTGAAGAGACATAAGATGTCGAAATGTGCATATGCAGAAAGTAAATTCACAGTAACTTCGGTATCTAGTTATTTATTATGTACATTGAAAGTTTTGTCACATCTTTTAGCATGTTTTTTCTCGAAAAAGGTAAGAGTTAGAAACTTGGAACGTTTTCCAGTCAACTTCAGCCATATGTGTTACATATGTGTTACATTTGAAAATGCCACGGTCAAAAGTGGACTTTGACCGTAGACCTTGTCATTGGATTAAGTCATAAACTGTAACAGATAGCTGATAACATGTAATTGCAAAAAAATGTGTGTGTTGTTAAGATCTACATTTGTTACATGGATCCATAATTATTGGACCAGCCGTTTTGGGCCTATAGACCAAAAATCGATTTTGATGTCCGATTTTAGGGTTGTTAGCTTATAGCTCAAATACCATTGAAGATACAAATAGGCATTCAACATACAAAATATTCAGGAAGATGGGACCTTCAAAATGAGGTAAAGGTCAAAGGGCAAGGTCACCACCAAAAACTTTATTTCATGTTTATGTATCAGTGATTACACTTATTAAGCTTGGAATATTGGTTTCATCGATGAATCAATAATGAAAACATTGTGATGTAACTTTCTTTCTGACGCAATCTGGAAATATTTTGATCTGTGAATCAAAGCTCTACTAGCACTGATTGACGAAAATATAATGAGCTTAAGATTCTTATTCTTACGTGAGGAGTAAAAAACATATTTTAGAACACATTATTAGAGCAATTGAGTTTGGAATGTGGTTTGGGTGACTTGTGCTTGCATGCAAACATATTATCACTTGTTCTTATTTTATTCCGTCTGCAAATTGTCCGAACGATTTATCAGAGACCAGTGAACCAAACTTCATGAAACTTCATGGCATGATAGATAAGGACCCAAAGTTGATCCTTAAGTTTTTGGAATTTCCAAAATGGGGACCGTTGCCACGGAAACGGTAAAAAAGGCGGGTAAATCAAAGTGCTCAGAATTGGATGAAATTTTGCAGGAAGGTTGCCGTGCATGTTAAGAATTGGGAATCGGTCTCCAAGATTTCAAAATGGTGACAGTTGCCATGGAAACAGTAGGCGGGAAAATCCAAAGTGCTCAAAATTGAATGAAATTTGACAGGAAAGTTGTGTAAAATCTGTGGATCTCATTTATTGCCTTTCAATTCTGAAATGGGAGTTCTTTTGCGAGAATTCACGTATAAAGATGAATTTCATGACTAAAAATGTGTTTATATCTTCATTTATCTGTTGAAATAGTAATGACCTCACCTGTTGTTAGCGGCATAAAACTACAGGATAAACTGAATTTTATTGAGTAGAGTGTACAAAAATAGAAATACTGATACAAAAATCGAAATTAGGTGAATATTTTGTATAAGTCCAGACTTAACTAATCGATCAAATTGATAATCGATCACATATCAATAAAAATCGAACGGTAATCGATTGATTAGTTCTACTAATCGAACATTTATCGATCAAACTCTCTTAGTAGTTTGACCGATGATTTTGATTAGATATTTATGATCGATAAGTGATCACTGAAAATTTTCTTTTAACTTGACACAGTATTTAGTACCATCAGTAACAGTTATGTAGATTATGTAGTCAAAATATAATAAAACATTTCAGATGGTTGATATTTATGCTGTGTTATTGATCAACTGATCATTTATCAATCAGAAATTGATCACTAATTTCTAATCAAAATCATCGATCAAACTCCTCAGAGAGTATGATCGATAAGTGTTCGATTAATCGAACTAATCAATCGATTACCATTCGATTTTTATTGATAAGTGATCAATTATCAATTTGATCGATTAGTTAAGTCTGGATAAGTTTAAAAAAGTTAATCCAATGGTCCTTAAAACAGTGCAAATGCAATGCGTTCTTTGTTGCTTTAATCACTCAAAACATTATTAAAGTATTTTACTTGTCAATTCTGAGATTCCAAAAATAGCTGAACATCAATCTGACATTGAGGTGATTGTCAAATATTTAAATTAACAATACTTTCAGAAATAATTTGAGGAATAAAACTTTCTATTTATGATTGTATCTTTACATGGTGATATCGACCTAAGTAATAACGGATGTTTGTCTAAACAATACTTTTTATATGTATTCATTAAAGAATGTTTTATAAGTACGTGATTTATTGAAAAGAAGCTTCGGTTAGCATGCAATATCTATGCAATTTAGTTTCAAAACTTTTTATTATACTTGTTATTAATACGGTCATAGATATTGATAGATTCTCATTAAAAATTATCAATGTAGTGTTATTGTTGGATTTAACAAATATTGCACAATTCAGTACGACGAACGTCATGAAACCATGTAATGGTGTTCATTTGTTGCTACAGAGAGTGCTTTGCTTCATAAATTTCAAGTTAACACATACCGTATCTGATGAGTAATCCCCTGTTGAAAAGGTCTATACATTTGCTAATTTGTTACCACTGGTTCGATGCCACTGCTGGTGGACTGTTAGTCCCCGAGGGTATTCACCGGCCCAGTATTCAGTACTTCGGTGCTGACCCGAAAGCCGATTCTATTTGGAACCTTACAATATCTAAATTTTTGTAAATGTTGTTGAAAACTAAGGAGAATCTCCCTCATGCAAAGCTCTGTCCTTAGCTGATTTTGGCTTTACATTTAGATGTTCTCTATCAGTTTTTTAACATCTTTGAGTTTATGTTATTCCAAACGTTTAGATTTTATCTGCACTGAAGAGACATAAGTTGTCGAAATGCGCATATTCAGAATTTAAATTCACAGTAACTTCGGTATTTAGTAATTTGGAATAAAATATTTTTTCTTCGGAGGGTTTTGGTTATTATATCTGAAACTAAGAGAAAAAATTACGTACGTCTAGGGGTTCCGGAACAGTACATATCTTAATGACAATTTTTTTCAAACACAAAAATGTGTCGTCGTCATTAATTAATTTTTCGGCGAGGGACTTATACAATGATAGGGTATAGGGTCTGGAACAGTTTACAAGTATCAGTTTACAGTTTATCAAAGATGCTAAAATACAACTGTTCACAGTACTCAATCTGAAGTGTTTTTAGAGAAAGTTTTAATTTAATTTCTTACGGAATCATAACCCTTTCNTTTAGATTTTATCTGCACTGAAGAGACATAAGTTGTCGAAATGCGCATATTCAGAATTTAAATTCACAGTCACTTCGGTAATTAGTAATTTGGAATAAAATATTTTTTTCTTCGGAGGGTTTTGGTTAGTATATCTGAAACTAAGAAAAAAAAATTACGTACGTCTAGGGGTTCCGGAACAGTACATATCTTAATGACAATTTTTTTCAAACACAAAAATGTGTCGTCGTCATTAATTAATTTTTCGGCGAGGGACTTATACAATGATAGGGTATAGGGTTTGAACAAAAAGGCTGGAACAGTTTACAAGTATCAGTTTACAGTGTATCAAAGATGCTAAAATACAACTGTTCACAGTACTCAATCTGAAGTGTTTTTAGAGAAAATTTTAATTTCTTACGGAATCATAACCCTTTCATAGTTGAAATATTGACCTCTATTGATATTTGCAATAGTGATGTTTAATATGCTTACCAAAATCTCTAACTTCTATCTATTTTTTGGCCTAACTTTATGATTTTTGCATGTGGCATGAAATAGAGTATTTGAAAAATTGTAGATTATGTATTAACATACTTTAGCAATTACTGTTACGCTTTGGATATGTTGATATAAAATTTGTGTTAATAATTTTCTATGTGAATTTAACTGCTCACAAATATTACCGTTATTGAATAAATAAAGGATACAGCGTTGGAGAAGCATTTACCATATTTAAAGGATTACATAAAATAAAGCGATTCATATCCTAATCTAAATATATTATCACATATAATGATAAAGAATAATTCATGACGTTATAAAATAACTAGATTATTGAAAAAAAATATGTAAATTTCAATCATTTCAGATATCAAAATGGTATAATATACCGCTACATTTAAATGCAGAATATCTCATGATTTTCAAACTTAGGACAGGCGTTTCTAATATTACATATCACATTTATCTTCGATGCTCCAGAAACAAATTATACAGTCAAACACATTTTGAATCAATAATATAGACAAAAGGCGACATGTTCAGAAATTGATTTTCGTTGTAAAATATGGAAACAATAAACACATTTGGAATTGCATTAGAACATCAAAGGATGCCTGTTTAAGATTTTAATTACCGTAAATGCCAAATTTTAAAGATGTTAAATCGATTTAAACCGAGTTTTTGATATTGTAAGTTATTTTAAGATTAATTACACTCATTTTATCAGAGAATTGTCATAATAGAAAACAGATTCATTTGTTTTTAACTGGGGATGGGATCGACTTTAAAAGATTTTTGCGTATTCGGAAGAAAGACGGAGTCAAATTGTTTCATAAATATCTACCAATTTTTCTTAAAACGTTTTATCCTTATACATTTAAGTTTTATTATTGTTACCTTTTCAAGCGTTATTTAGTTAATATCTTGACAAATTTGCAAATAAAAAGGTGCATCGATAGCCATTCGATTACCACATGTACAGATAATTAGTTTCTATTCATACAAAATGTCAATGTCGATGAAATTCCTATAATATAACCTACTTTTATCAACCAAGTTTTTTTTCATTTAATCCGACAAATACAGACCATTATTTCAGTAAAATCATGAAAACATCTCCTGATTCTTTAAAAATCGAATTGCTTGTTCATCCCTGGTATTATGCTTGAGATCAGATGATGTCAGCAGGTAAAATTGAAAACCCAGAGTTCAAGTTGGTCTAGATGTAGTTGAATCATATATAAACTCGTATTACTTGCCAATGGGGATAAATTCTTGTTCTTTAAATATATAGAAAAGCTGTATCACAACAGTGATCAATTGGTATGGTTAAACAAGTATAACGATACCACGAAATATGCAAAAAAAATGAATGGAGCCGAAATTTACGCATATTTTGTTCAACAACGCTGTTACCTCGGTCTCAACTTATTTTTTGTTAAGCAAAGTATCAGTCAAAAATTATATTTTAATACAAGTATTACACAGGAAATTCAGTTTCTGCATCGAATCTTTTAAATTAGAGATGCCCCTAAAAACATTTTGAAAATACGAAAATACCCAAGTTTCTAAAAACATTTAGAAAATACGAAAATACCCAAGTTGCATAATAAACAGTTAATTCGAGATACTGTACACGTGCTTCAAAGGAGTGACTCTCATCAGCAGCATTAAAATCAAATAATATGGAAATCTATAACTCAAAAGTCATCCAAAAAGAAGTAATGATTACGAAAAATATCGATATAGGAGGACATCCACCCAGTGCCATACACGGATTAAAGCCTCAGTATTTTAAGGGGTTAGAATTTTGATAAAAACGGCCAATTTCAATAAAACGTAACTTAATTTTTTATGTCAAACAGGTCTGAATATTAGCCTGATGAATACCTTCGGAGACCTCTGGTCTACCCGCATTGGACTATGCTTCTTAACTAAAAATATTGGAAAAATGTAATGTCTTACCTTGTTTGTTCATTGTATATGAAATTGTCAAAGGAAGCAATAAAGGGAAATAAAAGCTTTTACGTAAACAATACATAACCCTATGTTTAAATTATTTAAATGTTAGCACATTATATCTAAATAATCTCCGAATATTGGTTTAAAATGAAATTTTGACTCTTATTGGGGTGTAATAACACTTAAGTTTTATATGGAAACGCGATAAAACAAACAATTAAATAGATATTCTAATATATTGACATTTTTATTTAATTTACATTTTTGTTCTAAAAAATATTATCACGTCTGCGTATTAATTTGAACAACGACAAGGTGTGTAAGAATTGTTTAGATTGTTTTAACTGATCACTAACTCAAATTGACAAACATTTAACTAAAAATTAAAATAATCAACTAATTAACACCAAAAACTATAATAAACATATTTCAATAACATGATATGGATTCACCCGAAATGTATCCCTTGAAAGCAACTGAAGGCCCATGAATTTTCTTCGTTAGAATAGTTACATATTTTTTTCTGACATCTTAAAGCTTAGTCAAACGTTTCAATACTTGTTCCAACATCAATAGTATATAGAAGACAAAATGCCATTTGAAAAAAATCTGATCACAAAACACATAAATCTAAGTAAAATATTATTACATCTTACTTTACCATATATATATGGGACATTTTGGCAGACCCTCAACGGTAACGGTAGTCGGGTCTCATAAAATACCTCTTCATACCATCCTTGTAGTATATTCATTAGCAAAGAAACGACAAACTTCCGCAATTTTCGAAAAACGGAATTTGAACACTATTGATTGAAATTTAAAAAGCGGCACGAACTGCGATTAAATGCTGTTAAGTGAAAATAATATCACTCATTAACCAATTAAAACTTTCAATAGCAATATGTTTAAAAGTATGGGAAGAAATCTCCCATTATGTTGATCATATCGAAAAACGTGACACATTAAAGAAATGTTCGATGAAACCGAGTTTTTAAATTCAAACTTAATTTAAGTATAGGTATAGAAGAACTTATCAAAATGTTTATTTATTCAACTTTATTATTTTGTGGTGATTTCAATAGAAGTGAAACATTCGAACATATTTACAATTTACCTTGTTAAGCAGAGAAAATTAGAAAATTCAAATACATATGTACAATATGAAGATATCGCAACATATATTTACTTGTCAGAAATAAGAAGTTGTTTTTTAACATGAACCGTGTAATCTTCTATGTCTCTTTTACTCGAATTTGGCATATAAAGGAGAAATGGGCTTTGGTTCCCATTGCACTTTACCCTTTGGAGTGTATTTGATTATTTATTTCATTTACCCTAAAAGATATGAGAGCTGATGTCTATTTTCCTGCCCCTATGAGACATAAATTGTCACATGTAATATGCATATTGTCAGCGTAAGATATTTAATGTGTAAGAGTAATGTATGGGTATCTTGAAATCTTTATACGAATACAAATTAGCACTTGATCATTTCACCCTTTGATAGATTACAATTTTATGTACTCTAAGTTCAATAAGGGTGGATTAGAGATATGAATTTCCCATTTTATATACTAGCTTTAAGCAACAATGCGTTCTTGATTGAGTATGGTAAGATATGACAATGCTGAGTAAAAGAAAGTACATAATTTGCTTTTTAACAACAAACAGATCAGGTCTTAGCTCAAGATAGATTTTACATCAACAATTAGCTTAAGTTTTTAATGTTTCAGATCGTTCATTTTTCCAACTCGTGTCACATTATAAAGTCAAAATGAAAACTGAGGAAAATCAATATTTATGTGATGGAACTAAAAGCAACACTGATCATATATATTTTATTTTCGTTAGAATACCCCAGATGTTCAATATTACTATTTGGTTTTAAATCTCGAAATAATAATAATATTAGAAAGTTTGTATATCTTTCCTTAGTAGACTACAAATCGTTCTTTGTATTTGTTTTTTTAAACTATATTTGGCTCAGAGATTTTTCTCAGAGTATTTACCGGAGATGGCAAAAAAAAGTTTGAACTATTTTTATGCGGTCACGGGGGGAAGGTCACTTCCTATATATTGGCATACACAGACGTTCCGCTGGAATCGGTGTTCTCTCCAACTGGCGATTATATGAATGTATGGGTAGTAATGTTCGACATAATGTTTATCAATCGGTCGAAATAAACAACAAATGGCAAGATTTCATATTGGCTATTGAATCGTTTTACTGTTTTCATCGGCTGCTGTTAAAGTTAGTTCCTGAGGTGAAAAACAAAATACAAATATAAATTTATGGTTCACCTATACCAATTACATTTCTTAAAATTAAACAAGGAATTGATTAATTTTTAAATTTACTATATGAATGGTGCACTATTTTGTCAAAAGGNAGCTCCCGATTTCCCCCTAAGTAACATCCATTTACTCCATATCTTTTCATTCACCATGTAAATATCATTACGTCTTTCAAATTTATTTTTATGACAAATTCTGTGTCTTCGATAAATATGACCTTTTATAAACTATAACAATTTCGAAATTTTGCAATCAAATATTACCCTTTCAATGGATTCTTCAGGTTTTAAAGTATTTCATTGGAAACAGACTATTTATTATCTAAATAAAGATTACAATACACAATTTATACATTCATCGTTTTCAACTTCAAACGGAGTTATTTTATACATATACCTATTCAGATTGTATCTTTGATACATGAATACTATTAAATATGTGTAATAATGACACTTGTATTGACCTGTTGCGAACTAAAGTCTGTCTTGATAAACTTTGTCTATGCAGTAACAAACACATCAGGCCCTTTATATCAACACGCTGTATGATATTGTTTACCGTTCATCTGATTAGTTTGTTTTTCCATATAGTTCTAATTACGTAAACATATTCCATTTAAGAATATTGAATTGTGATACTGTGAATTTAAAGTCATAAAATAACTATGTCATAGTTTTACAACTTGACTGAATACTGATCGTAATAAAAATGAGCATGTCTGTATGATGTTAGTAGTGTTTCTTGAGAGCTGTCTTTTTTTATTATCTACATAGAATTTTAGTTCTAAGAGGCGTATTACATAAAGAAAATACAATGGTTTTTCAAGTTGTATGTAGCCAGCCTCCTAATCGTAATTTCGAGGCACTTTCATGTAACTGATTTTCCATTCTTTTTTCAGTGAAATAATCGCCACTTACCATATTAAATGCAAATTTTAAAAATGTGTTTTTAGTATTTACAGCTTCATTTACCAATAGCCATGTAAAAAATCTAGATATCTTTAGCATATCACTTTTGCTTTTGATCAAAGAAATATCATCTACAAAACATCATGAGCATAAATCTCTTTTCAAGATATATCACCACGTGTTTCATTAATCTTCTATCAGACGTAATTTTATATTTTAATTACTTGTTAATTGTTTATCTTAATTTATTATTTGTCAGAGAGTCATACTGAATTCCAAGTGCAGAAATTTGAGAGTTAATAGTTGCAAACATAAAACAACGGCAGTAGAATACCGAAGGAACAAGGAAATCGATGACTACAAAAATCGAAGTCCAAAGACATGGCAAAAACGGTAACAGATAAAAACAAAGACAATACAAGGACGTGAGACAGCTACAATGCACATAATTGATTGGTATGTATTATAGATAGATAGAATCATCACTCAAGATATTTTGGTACATCTGAATGTGTCGCAGTAAATCTTAAAGCATTATTTTTTCAAACCGAGAAATCCCAAAACGGATAAAATCGCTAAGGTGTCACGATTTCAGTGATGTTCATCACTTTGAGTACAATAGATATGTCAAATCAGTGGTGTGTTTTATATGTAATATTTATATGAACGAAAGAGTATGCATACAAATGTACTCACAATTTTCTTCTCAGTGTTAAGATCCCCAGTTACAAAAATTATGTGACCTTAAGACTAACTCGCCAATTGAACACAGAATTAAGCTGTTTCTTAAATAAATCTACTAATCGTATAATTGTGTTATATAAAGAAGTTTATAACGGGACATGCCTTAAAGAATATATCAATATTACAACGGTAATATAAACACAACACCGTATAATAGATCAAACATAATAATACCTTTTCTCCAAAAGAATATCAGTAAATCCGATTTAAAAATAATAATCCATAATCACCTTTCTATATGAATTTTGATCAAATAATAATATTTCCTGTTGAAAAAGAAACATTATGTCTATAGGTTTATTCAATTATTTAAATACTAGTTAAAATAGAGTAATCGTTTAGGTTAATAGGATATAGTCGGTTACTGGGTTGTAAAGAATGTAAATTACTATCAGGGTGTCATTACGATTATGCAAGCTACGAATTGGTATGCATATGGGCAGAGTATATTTTCTTTTAATTCGAAATATTTTATTTTAAAATGAATCACCAACGCTCTACTTTAACGTTTTATGACTTTATTATAATATTTGTTTCGTTGAAAGCTTAGTTTTACTTCTTCATGTGAGATACTTTCATTTGTCTCATACAAAATGCTAATAATAAAAAAAATAACTGAACATATTACCTGTTGAGGAATTTAGTTTTTGCGTAAACAGTATAATCACTAATAAAGCGAAATTAATTAAGTTAAGATATACATGACTTTCTTACTTACCGAATTCTGTTCCAATCCGGAAAATATCCGCTATTACATAGGGGTCGACAAAGGTCAGCCGGCGTCAATGACGTCTGCCAGCCATAATGAGCAAAGGGAATAAATTGTAGCACGTACTTGCTTTAATCTTTAAGGACTTATTATTCAGAAAAGACGACGTGAATCAACTGTTTTATCCATGGGTTACATTTCCAACTAACTTATTTTATCCAAAAAGAAAGAGATATGAATTTCCCATGTTTAGCCCAGCTAAGATCGGCAACCAGTTTTCAATCAGTTCAGGGTAAAAATGGCGCCGTCGAAAGTAAGAATAAGGTGTATTCTCGAAATCACCACTTGTACGGCTCATCTTTTTTTGTCTCTAGTCTTTGTCAAAATAAACATGTTTATTTCTATTTTGACAGATACATAACAAAATACAGAAGATACTGAGGATGTAAATAAGATTGTAAAACGCTGAATATAATGAACACGATAAATGCATCCAAAAAGAAACAAGTTAATGAAATATACCTCTAAAAGATGCAGACGAGCACAGCTTAATGAAGATTAAATTGGCATCAACTTATTTCCATTTTTGAAGCATTTTGTAAATATTTGTTTTTGCGTTACATGTATAGATACATTTAATATACAAACCATATATCTTTTATGAACAATTAGCAGCTATGCTAATACTTGACTCAACAGCTTATATTTTTCATAATGATCTAAACTTGAATGGTCGAGTCCTTGGTTAGATGTTTAGTGTAAAACCATTGACCTCCAAAATAAGTTTTTGCTGTTTATCTTAGATTAAACTACTTGGTGACTCTGAGTGGAATTATTTTCTCGAGTGACCGAAAATGTCTTCAACCAGTATGTTATGTCATTGCAACTTGGAAAGGCAGGTAGTACTGTATGTTTATCACAAAACAGTGATATCTTCATAGGGTGAAGCCCAAAAGAGACATATCTAAATATGTCCAGCACAAGACGTTGATTTCTCACTAATAAGATAAGCAAGTTCCGGTTTTCAGGGGTCAAAATATTCTTTTCTCACTTTTGAGACAGAGCAGTTCCTTTTTTTAGCGGTTTGAGATTTCCTTGTCTTGTACCCCCCTGTACAAGACAGAAATTACCAAGCAACGTATTCAGACGTCATTGACATCGCTAAGGAACATCGGATGTCAAGTACGGCTTGGTGTTAAATAAATCGTAGTTTGTGAATACAAAAGTAAGAAAATAAATCAAACACCGTTGAAAATGCAAGATTAAGAAATCTCAGACACCCTCGGGTAAGATTTCAATGGTTCTCTGACTCGTCAAGCCTCGTCAGAGAAATATTGACATCTTACCCTTGGGTGTCTGAGTTCTCTTGATCTTGTCTTTTCACCGGTACAAGACCGAAAATTACCAGGCAACTTATTCTGACGTCATTAACGTCGCCTTGGAAAGTCAGATGTCAAATACCGTGTGGTCGTAATAAATCCCACTTTGTGGTTACAAATGTGAGAAAATAAATCAAACACCGTTTAAAATGCAAGAATTAGAAATCTAAGACACCCTAGGGTAAGATTTCAATGGTTCTCTGACTAGGCAAGCCTTGTCAGAGAAATATTGAAATCTTACCCTTGGGTGTCTGAGATTTCTCGATCCTTTGATTTTGAATTCTAGAATATATAGGAATGAATGAACATAAGATAAAATTCTAGTCAGCATACAATTAAATGCCAAAAAGATGATTTATATGTAAAACTTAAATGCTCTTTGATGGTACATTCAATTCAGAATTTGTAATAATTGTATATTTACATTCTTATACATGCAAAAATCGATTACAAAGAGTAACACTTTGACTTACCTTTTAAATAAGTGGTACAAATTTCCGAATTTCACTCAATTCAGTTTGTAATGGTCTTTCTAATTCGAAACATAGAATCATAGGATTTTAAAAACTGTGAAATTTTGAAAATAAAATTTTTAATGCGATATCTTCTGTTCTTGTAGTATGCCTTTCTATGGTCTACCTTTATGGTTTTGAATTATAATATACAGTTGTAAGAAAATAGCCCTGATACGTCAGTTTCTATACTTGCAGTCTAGTTTTTTAGAGTCTTATCGATGACTTTCCGTTTGGAATCTGAATAACCAAAGCTATAAAGATAGCTTTACACGTTCCTTGACGTTGTTAATTTTCTATCCTTAAACTGTTGTCTTTTTGTAACTGGATCATAGAATATCCACAGTTGAATAAGCAAATACAAGAAGTTCTTATTCGTCAGCTTCCATGTGTGTGCCTGTAATATACTTTTCTATACTCTACTTGAAATCTTTCCGGTTTTCGAATATAGAAAATTTGCCCGTTAGTTGTCTTATTTATTGGGTTCCTTACCGTTATTTACCCGAAGTATACTATTGTATTGTGTAACTGATGTCTTCCATTACAGTCATAGAATATCCGAAGCTGTAAGAAATAATATGATCAAATTTGATAAGCCAGCTTCGTTAAATTTAGTAGAATTGAAGTCCTCCGTATTAAAATCATAGAATATGCATCGCTTTATAAAATTTAAATGCATATGTAGTCTTTCTTAAAATAGTTTATATAATATAAACTTTCGACTGTTCAACTAATGTCTTTCATCCACAGTTGAGGTACATCAGCCGCCCAAATTAGTGTCAACACTTTCAAAATCTGCTTGATTCATTCATTTCTCAAGCCTAATTGATGCTTTTCCGTTTTTGAATCTAAGATATCCAAACTGTAGATATATCAGCTTCTAAGACATTTTCTACTTTTCAATGTGATGTATATCTTTCTATACTCTATCCGATTTCTTTCCGTTTTGAATCACAGATATCCCAGCAGCGGATATGTCAGCTATAAAACTTACTATCTACTTTTCGATAGTCCCCCTGATGCACATCTTTCTTTATTGTAACTTATATTTTTCCGTTTTTACATCATAGTTATCCACGACTGTAAAAAAACAGAATATATACGTCAGGTGCGTAACTTGTCATCAATCCTTCAATAGTCTACCTGACGTCGGAAGGGTTTTAACCTTAGATAACAAATATGTGCACATTCACAAAACCCAATAAACTTATTCTTATGATCCCGTAATCCTAAACATCCTTGGTAAATTGACTTTAAGTTTATCGATCATGTGGCAGAATTACATATCAATATGTCTAACAATTTATCAATATTCTGACACGCATTAGAAAGAAAATTAATTGAAAGTAGATAAATTTTTAAAGAACATGTTGTCCTGTAATACGTTTTGGATTAATCGCTTGTAAAGTTTGCTTTGTACATTAATTTTGGTAGATAT
>MJUU01048341.1:31091-42789 GCA_002080025.1 Modiolus philippinarum | reverse complement strand
GGTTTTACACCTTGTTTGCTGATTACAAATCCTAGGTATTCCGTTTCAGTTTGGAAAAATGCACATTTCTTTAATTTCAGTTTCAAATGGTGTTCCCTTAACTTATTAAAGACATGATTCATATGTTTAAGATGTTCTTCTGCCGTTTTACTGAAAATCAATATGTCATCCAAATAAGCGATTGCAAACTCTTCACAGCCCTGTCATACAATATTCATCAATTCTTGAAAAACTCCTGGAGCGGTGTTAAGTCCGAACGGCATGACATTAAATTGGAACAGACCTTTATGGCATGCAAATGCTGTCTTCTCTTTACTCTGCTCGTCTAATTTTACCTGCCAATACCCGCTTTTAAGGTCCAGTGTTGTAAAATAGACCGACTTACCAAGTAGGGCCAAGATATCATCGATCACTGGTAAGGGAAAGTACATGGGTCGGATGATCCTGTTCAGCGAGCGGAAGTCTACACACATTATGTTACTACCATCCTTCTTCTTAACTACTACAAGAGGAAAGGACCACGGTGACTTGGATCTTTCGATGATTCCCGATTCTAACATCTCATTAATAGCTTCATCAATAATTTTGCGTTTATTTAAGGGTACTCTATATGGTCTATTCTTTAGCGGAGCATGATTTCCTGTATCAATTTTCATTTGAACGGTTTGGGTGCAGCCAAGCTCAGAGTCTTTCTTAGCAAATAAATCTCTGTTTTTCCTTAAAATTTCCAAAGTGTCTTTCCTAAATTCTTTGGCTACAGTAACCTCTGCAAAATCCTCGGCCTTATGGTCTGATTGTTCAGTGGTATTTAATGCGGATACTGGTGTGATCTGGGGTTGTTCGAGAGGGTAAGCCTTCCCTATGATACAGCCACGGCGTAACGTCACGTGTCTGCCAGTCTGATTAATGAGCATAATAGGTACTTTACGATTAACATTAACCTTGCTGACAACTTCCCTTACATAGATGCCGGGGTCGTCTTGAATACAATGATTTTCCAGATTACTGATCTCCACTAGTCTTGAGTTGGGAACTTTAAAGCCTTGCCGAGTCCTGCCATAACAGACAATAGCGGTTTGAGGTCGGAGTACTGTCTTTTTATGGATACGTAGAATAGAGGATATGTGAATATCTTCCTCTAACCTGACATAAGTAGTGCCAACTCTGAGCATCCCTAAATCGAAATATAACCTTACCCCATAACTTTTCAGCCAATCACGTCCTAATATAAAATTTCGGTTAAGTCCATCTATTATTAAAAATGTTTGTTCCAATGATACGCCATTCATTGTAAATGGTAGTGTGACTTGACCTACAACGGACAGTGTGTCTCCGTTGGCAGTGTGTAAAGTTGGGGAAATCTTAATAACCTTAGGTTTAATGGGCAATTTGTTGAAAATTCTCTTACTTATTAATGAGGCGTCCGCACCTGTATCAATTAACGTCCTTAACCTATTCTTACAAATTTTGATAATGCAGGTTCCGGGATTCCCTGCCAAATTTAAATTAATTGTCGAATCCAACTTTTGGATACTGGCTTTGGATTTGTTTTGATTCCTAAAACTTTTAGAATGGCCTTTTGCATAAAAATTCCTAAATTTATTTCCTGTAATATTTTAAAAAACTCCAAATGTATTCCCTCCTCCATCGACTCCCGGATGATGAAGGAGGGGCTTTAGTTTGACCAGTTAGATCTAAAATTTTGTTGCTGGAATTTTCTATTCGGGTACATGGGGGTTCTATTTCTATCAGGCACTGTACGATTTGGACAATTCCCCCTCAAGTGGCCAATCATGTGGCAAATCCAACATTCTGCTCCCCGTACCCAGTCATCATAACTGGTAACGACCCTTTGTTTTGTGTTATTCTGTTCATTCCTATTGATATTATTACCTGGCTTATTCGGTTTCCTTTGTGCACCTCCTGAATCACCTGGTTGTCTCTGACGCGGTTGGGATTAGGGTTAGGGTTGAACCGGCTTGGGTCTAGGCAAGTTCTGTTCACTCTCCGACTCTTCGTCTGAGTCACTTATGACCATGGGCTCCTCTGCAGTGTCTCCGGCTGCATAAATCTTCATGTCCCTAGTCTTTGGTAGGGCTGGTTTGTTACAACTTGGGGATTTCTGCTCTTTGTTTTGACAACGGTAACACAATTTTCTCCTCATGTGGCCTATCTCCATAGGTTCTATTTGACGACCATTATCTAGACGAAATGGGTTAAATGTTGGCCATTGGGGACTGGGGTTTGCATGGGTATTGTGATATCTACTGAGAGGTGTGTTATGCGGGAGTTCCTGGGTCATATTTGCAATTTGAATAGACCTATCCGCAAAACGCTTACGTAAACTTTGTTCCTTCATAGCGACCTTTATTGCTTCCTCGATATTCGCTGGTTCACTTCTCATCAATCGCAGACGTAAGTAGTCATGATACAGCCCGTCACAGAATATATCTGCTAGTTGTCTCTGGACTAAATTACGCGTAGTTTCATCTTGCTCTGACAGAGTGATCGGATAGTCATCTTCCGCAATTCTTAACAAGCGTCCGGCAAACATTTGTACACTCTCGTCTGGGGTTTGCCTAGTTCGCCGCAAAAGTGATAATGCTTGCTGTTGGTCTGTAATTTCGGCAAATCGTGATTGGAGGAGTTCCTTAAGTTCTGGCCAAACTGGAATTTTACGTTCCCTTTCTGTTTCCTCAATATATCTCTTAACATAATCGGCCACGAGACCCGTACATGTGACATGAACAATCTGGGGAATGTCAATGTCCCTCAACTTGGCCATTTGGGCATACCGTTCTATGTTTCTAATCCACTGTTTAAACTGCCTGGGATCCCCCTCATAGGTTTGGACAATACTGAATAATGGGACAGAAACAGCGGTCTGAAGGGCTTTTAATTGATCAGGGCAGTTTTGGCCCACATTTTTGGGTCATCTTCATCCAATGCTTCGTTTTGGGGACAAGAGTTAGATGGGCGGGACGGTCCAGTTTAGGGCTGATAGTGTCTGGGCATGTCAGACGATTCAGGTCTGTTAGAATGTCCTAATTGTCCAAAATTGTCAGTTAATTCAGAGATGGCGTCTTTTAAGTCAAGGGTCATCTTTAGGATATTTTAGATAACCAAATACATATACATTTAATGTGTTCTTATTATTATTAATTTTTATATGTTTGTGTGTTTATCGATTCCTATCAACACTAACTTACTTTATTTTCTTATTAATAAACAAAATAAATTTTCTTATGACAATGTTACAGAGATGCTCATTTCTTATCGTTAACATAGCCCAAAGTTCTTTAAAATAGATTCTAATCATTTTTCCTATATCTTCAAAGTTCCATTTAATTACCAAATGTTTAAGCAATAATATAACCTGCGAAATTTTATTCTATACTCAATTAACATTTTTTTTACATAAAATTTAAGGAGCCAGTTCTATATTGCTACTTTATGGGAGTAATATATGAAAGTTTGCTCACCATTTCTGCAGTCTTGTAGATGATCCTGGTCACGGCACCAGATAATCGATTGTAAGACATTTATGGACAAGTCCCAAGGTTCTCAAATTTCTTTATAGTAACAAGACGGTTACGGTTTCACAGTTTACTTTGTATCTAAATTTCACTACAACTAGTCACAATAAATATTAAAGTTATTTCACAAATGATAGTAACAGTAATTATCGAATATTGCTAAGTAGCAGCAGATTGAAGTAACTAATTGAACGTAATTTTTCCTCTCTCCGCCTCACATTACAGAACTTCCTTTTTATATCGTATAGTATCTTTTAGAGAGACAATGATGATTAGGATTACATTAATAATCAGAAAGAAGTGACAATCTATTATTAATAAATTGATCCCGGCCACGATAGGAAACCATTGATGGTCAGAGAGAAATGATAAGTTGATTCCGGCCACGATGTGAATCCTTTGATGATCATAGAGAAATGACAACTTATTAGTGATAAATTATGTAGAATTATGGTCATAAGCATCTTATCTAAAATGAAAGACATAAGGAGAAATAACATTTAAATTAATTTCTTTTGTTTATTCGGCAGTAACATTAATTATCTCTAAATAAGATGATGGTCAAAAGACTCTAAGGAACAGTTTCATGTTAAGAACTCATTATCGTTAACAAACTTTGTATTTAATTTCATTTTGTTCTGTTTCAAAGTACAATACGAACTTAGTTATAAAAGCATTCCCGACCAGTTGGTGTCACGCCTAGTTCAATAGTCTTACAACATAACTACTAGCACGGTACATGTTTTAACAATGGACCATATTTGAAAGTCATCATATTCTTCATCTGCTCTGTTAATATTTAAGAAACTTTATTGTAATGATGTATGGAAGGCCCCTAAAGAGAGTTGCTCATTTGGGTCAATTCCGACAAAAACATTGCCGCGAGCTGGGAGCTGAGAACTAAGTTAAACATTTGACCCTTTCAGAGAATCATAGTTTCATCATCTTCTCTTAAACCTCTAAAGCCAATTCAAACATCTATACAGGAAAGATTTATTGGAGGTCCTACTCAAACATTTCTCATTTGGTTCCAACTACTCATAAAACTCATGGCCAGTGCGGAACTTTACAAGTGGGCCAAATTGGCATTATCGAAAAAAAGAATCACCCATTGACTGTTACAGTTCTTTTCTAATTGGAGAAGTTTTTGCAGAAAAATAAATATCTGAATTGGCGGAATTGTTGGGAACATATGTTATTGTGCACAAATTTTTCAACCAAAATTAAAAAAGACCGTAAGCGATCCCATTTATCTTGAAGTTTTGCCACAATTTCACAGACACAAATTCATTTGTTGTTTCGCCTGCATTCAAGCTCTGCGTCATCTTGTGTCTGTTGCCATCGTCTGGCGTCAGAGTCACAAAATCATTTGTCACACTTTTCTCACGAACCATATATCCAAGGCATCTCTAATTTGGAATGGATGATCAGTATTATAGGGCCAATACCGTGCAAGACGTTTTGTGATCTCTCGCATGCGCAATTCCTGTTTGACGGAATTTTTAATATTTTTCACTGTCGATGTCACAGAACAATTCTCACATTTTACCCAGAAACCACATATCCCAGCCATCCTGAATTTGGCATGGAGTATCAATATGGAGGCCTTTACCGTATAAGAGGGTTTTTAATTTCTTGCTCGAAGAACACCAATAAAGGCGTTGTTCCATTGCTTGGTTTACTATACATTTGTAGACATTTTGTCTCATTTGAATTTACTCCATATCCCTTCATTGTTAATTTTGAATATCTTGCTTGCCCTGTTCCTGGATTTTTTTTTGTGTGTTATTACGCAGGCGACACATGTCTCCCTGGAAGACTTACAAGTTAGTCAAATAAGCATCTTGAAAACTACTAGACTAAGTGTTGTAACGCGTGAATACACTTAAATATACTGAAAACACAAGAAAAGCACCATTTTTTAAATATTATCTAGCTCCCTAAATATTTAGCCATAACAACCCTTTTTATGTATTTTGTAAAGGAGTAGGTGCGGTAAGGGCCTTATTTGGCCTCAAAAAATAAGTTTGCTTAAATTCACATTATACATTGTTGAAATGCTCTATGGATATAGGTTAACAGTTAAAAGGAAGATTACTCAGGTATTGATGTACGATTACAGAGTTTTTCAGTGGAGAAAATGGGACAAGTTGCACATTTTCTCGAAAAATGACAAATTTGACTCATTCTGACTACTTTTTCTTAAGAGGAAACATACAGCACAGACAAGAACCAGAAAAATATTCATATGGGAGGTCCAATGCATCTGTAGTAACAATTTGGTAAAATATCTAATTGGTTCTTGAATGTGCTCTATATTTCCGATTAGAAAAACCGTTCGAAAATATGCCAAATTCCTTGTATTTCTATGAAAACGTTCAAAAGTAGCTTCAACATGACGTCAGAACTGTACCTATTGTGACGTGATGGGTTCTAAATTTTGTATTTTTTCCTTAAGTGGTATCTGAACTTTAAAACCAACATTAAAGAAAATATCCAGGTGCAACTTAAAAAATCACCGAAATTTAGGGCAAAATCAGGCCCTTATCGCACTTTGTCCTTTCAAATGTCCCGAACAAGCACGTCATTTTTTGTCCAAAAATTGTCATTTTCAAGTCACAGCAACGGTTTCTGTTGAATTTGTGAGAAAACTAAAGTCAAAGAATTGCATTCCTCAGAATGAGCTTGTTAAGAAGTTGTATTGTCAAAAGTTACAAAAACAGTAATTTTTAACTAAATCTAATAGGTAAGAGAAACAATGCGTAAAAATTTCAAGTTGTTCCAGAAAGTATTTGAAGAGATATTTGCTGTTGAATTTCAAGGTACATAGAAATATACGTTAGCTTTGCATTTCTTTTGTTGTTGAGTATTTATGTAATTAGTCTTTTTTCATTGAACAGAAAAAGCACAATTATACATGGTGGGATTTTGACCGTGATAACAGTACAACACCACAATATAGTTATAATGCAGAAGATGATACTTGGAAGCCGTACCAAAGTAAGTTCCTATTATTAAAGAATCATCTTTTCATATTATATATGAATTACATGTTGCAACTTTGAACTAGATTTGCTGTACCTTTTCAAGGTCTGTTGAAGGATGGGCTAAAAGTTATCATTTGTCAACACTCAAAAATGCCAAAGTCACATTTTAACATTTTTATTTGAAATCATTAAAAAAGTTAATTTCAGTACACTTAGTCTGTTAAAGACTACCCTGAGAAAAATGAAATAATTAAGTTACTAAACGGGGCACATAGAACTAATATTCTTCTTTGCAAGAAACAGCCATGTGAAAGACAGATCCAACTTGAAACATTCATATTGAATTAAGAAAAAATCGCGATCCTTAAACACTTGAGAATAAAAATGACTCCATATCGATACAAAATAACATCGCAGACAAAGCAGCAATTCCCGCTAATAGGTAATATACAAATGATATATATAGATGGCGGTGATTTATTTGGTTTTCTCGGTTAAATAAATATCATATTTTCACTCAGTGAAATAAACAATTTATTTTCATTGTAGGAACTTTCGTCAATGTAAATGGTGAATAAAATGATATGGAGTAAATGCACATGAGACAAAGTCTCTACAAATACATGGTAAAAAACAAGCAAAGGAACAACGCTTTTATTGTTGTTCTTCATCTTGAAGTCACCATGAGGCCTTCAACAATGAGCTTTGCTCATACCTCATAGTAGTTAAAGACGGCCCCTAGCACCGGTTTAAGCGGAATTTTTTGCTAATTGTCGAGCAACGCTACATCCATGTCTTTCTTGGTCATGGGTGCGGGATTGTCAACAAACATCAATTAAATTTGCAAAGTGCTCTTACAATCACTGTCATCCTTTGCCCGACAAAAGCACTAGTGTCTTAAGCTAGTGGACAACTACAACATACAGACAGACACAGGGCACTCATCAAGTCGAATGTAAGAAAACATCTGATGCATTAATATGAAAAAATTAATGCAATTAAAACTCCCATCTAAAATCTGTTTGTAGATTTTAAAATCTATTTTATAATAAGTATAGCTAATCAATCTCGATGAATATCAATAATAATGTCAATAGAGTCGAACAACACAATGGGTTTTGCTCGTTTTGGAACAAGTTCCGAAACTCGTTACTTGTGACATTATTCTAATTGCTATTCATCACGGTTGATTAGTTATACTATAAATATTTATTTCTGCTATTTAATATAAAAGTTTTATTTCACAACACACTGGTCGCTTTTTACAGGTCCAAGTGCAACGGTACGATCGTTAATAAGTTTTAGAACATCTTCCGCATCAACATCCAAGTCAGATTCATCATCACCAATCAGTCCAAATTATATCAGCAAACATCGACGTCAGTCAACAGGGAGAAAGTGTAGTATTATGTAAAATCTTTTATTTGGGGAAACATGCTACTTTGACATGCCTTTTAGAATAGAGTCTGTAAGTTTCGTTCAATTTTGAAACTTCCGGGACCATAAATTGTACCCGGAAGTTACATTTTCAACAGAATAATTTGACGTTTCAAACAAAAATCTGAACGTCATAATCTAAAAACGTCATTTTTGGTGGGAAACGTTTTCGAATTTCAATTGTATCGTGAAATCACGCTGTCACATGACGAGACTTACAGACCCTATTAACATTGATTTGTACATACGTTTCTATTTGGTCGTCATCTTGCATTTTTTTATAACTAGTAATTTAGAATTGATATCAAAGATGTAATGTACCAAACCATATATGAAAACTATTGCATTTTATGAGATAAACATGTAAATGTAAATGAAATATAAATACATATTTCTGTCATTAATACTCCCTTTAATATTAATGTGATATGTGTTAGAGATGTTTATGCATGTACAAATGTGTGTTGTATGTTGAAAGACAGATAGGAGTTTTTGAGAGAGTAAAGGGACTGCAAATATTTAATGCAAACGCGTATGTGTATGGTAGATGCGATATTTAATAATATGATATCGTAAGTATTTTAGGGAAGTGCATTGTTGTATTTGTATGCAAGAACGACGTGAAAAAAAACATTCCTTTTCAGTTTGTGATGTTAATCATTCAAATTTGGTTAAAAGGAATAAAACATTATTAATAATATTAAATAAATTATATTATATAATTATTCTCTAGAAACCATAACAGAGTACACCATACAAATATATACAATAAGATACAGCTTTACAGCATTGCTCATTATACAGTTATAAGGCACGGACCATTTGATTTTCGGGGGGGATTTTTACCCGAGCCAGGAAAGTTTTTCCCCGCTACGCGGGCCAGATTATTTTTCCCCATATACGCTATGCAAGGAAATTTTGTTGAGCAAGACTTTTTTTTTGTAATGGACAGGATCAGAGCCGTATTATATTTTCAGCCATGATGGTGGTCAGAAATTTTTTTTTGCAAAAATTGGGACCAGAATTTTTTTTTCTAAAAAATACCAGGCCCCTTGAAAATCAAATGGTCCGTGCCTAAGTCGTTTCCTAGTTCATCAGATTTAAAACGTCAACAAGAGCTATTTCCAACACTTTGCGCCCACCTGTTGATCTATCCATCCATTGCTTGTTCACCTATTAAACATATCTCTCTCATGTAATGCTCATTCCTCAGCTGATTTTGGCTTTCCATTTAGAGCATATTGGTTATTGATTAACAGTGACTTCGGTATTTTGTTATTTGTTCTCTATCAGTGTTTAAAAATCTGTTGAGTTTATGGACTTCCAAATGTTTTGAAGTTATCTATACTGAAGAGACATAAGTTGTCAAAATGACCATGTGCAGAAACTTAATTTACTGTAGTGTCGGTATTTAGTTATCAACCTATATCACTTAATTTGATCAACTATACAGGAGACACTATACTGCAGACACCAAATTCACAGAAACTTCGGTATTTTGTTATCTATACGGGAAGGTTTACACATGGCTCATTTTCTTCCGATATTAACAAAATTGCAAAACGGGCAGTAGATGCCCGTCAATGTTTTCTGTCAATGTTTTCTGAGCAGTAGATTCCCGTCATTGTTTTCTGTCAATGTTTTCTGAACGCTGAAAGAAATATCCCTACCACAAAAATGCTTATTTTGTTCCCTTCCATTGCGCGAAGAGGGGAAAGTGTTATCCCATGAGAGCCTGGAAGGTAATTTAACAATATTTATTCTTCATTCCGTTAAATATCGCTACACGATGTAACACTGAAGCACATGCATGGACAAACGCATTTTTTTACATTTGGAAGGATAGCTGAGCTGGACTTACATATGCAACAATAATAATTTAGATCTCTCTTAAGAAACATTAGTGTAGGCACAGGTAATATTTTAACAATCAATGGTTCAGGTACATTTTAATGATCAATGGTTCACTTCTAATAACTCCAAAGAAAGGACAAGGTGCGATAGGGGGCTGATTTGGCCCTAAATTTCGGTGATTTTTGAAATTGCACCTGAATATTTTCTGTTATGTTAGTTTGAAAGTTCAAATCAAACTTAAGAAAAAAATACAAAATTTAGAACACACGACGTCACAGTAAGTACAGTTCTGACGTCATGTAAAAAGCTACTTTTGAACGTTTTCATAGAAAAACAAGGCATTTTGCATATTTTTTTAACCGTTTTCCTAATCGAAAATAACCTACGCATTCAAGAACCAGTTAGCTAATTAGGATCCCGCATCGAAATGCGGGTGTCCTATAGTTTTCACTTTGTCCGTCTGTCTGTCCATCTGTCCGTCAACATTTTTTTCCGTCACAGATTTCTTGGCTTGTATATGTGGGAATGATTTGAAATTTGGTCTGAAGCTTGGAAATGATGAGTTGTATTGTGTAAGCAATTTTCAATTTTGTCGGACATCCACTTCCTGTTTACTGATACTTTGACTTTTTACAATAAAACAAATTTTCCGTCACAGATTTCTTGGCTTCTACTGAAGGGAATGATTCGAATTTTGGTTTGAAGCTTGGAAATGATGAGTTGTATTGTGTAAGAATTTTTTTAATTTGTCGTGTGCCTACTTAAATTTTCCGTCAAAAATTTCTTGGTTTCTAATAAAGGGAATGATTTGAAATTTGGTCTGAAGCTTGTAAATGATGAGTCGCATTGTGTAAGTTATTTTCAAATTTGTTGGACATCCACTTCCTGTTTGCCGAGACTTTGGAATTTTACTTAAAACTAAATTTTCGTCACAGATTCCTTGGCTTCTACTGGAGGGAATGATTTGAAATTTGGTTTGAAGCTTTGAAATGATTAGTTGTATTGTGTAAATGGTTTTCAAATTTGTCGGACATCCACTTCCTGTTTACCGATATTTTGACTCTATACTATAAACCAAATTATCGTCATAAGATTTTTTTTACTTTTATCAGATTGGATGATTTGATATTAAGTCAGAAGCTGAGAAATGACATGGTTTGGAAAAACCTCAAGAAATCACTGTATCCAGCAAATTACTGTATCAAACAGAATGTGAATCCCCACTTACCTCAATTTTATTTTTGCCCGGAGTTTCAGGATCAAAATTGCGGGGCCCTTCCGACAAGGCCAGTTTTGACATGCTCTAGTTTACCAGCTTGTTAGTACAGATGTGTTGGACCTCCGATATAAATATTTTTGTGGTTCTTTTATGCGCTCTATGTTTCCTCTTAGGAAAAAGTAGTCAACCTTGGTCAAATTTGTCATTTTGTGACAAAATACAAAATGACATAATGTGCAATTTGTCCCTTTTTCTACACCGAAAATCTTTGTAATTGTACATCAATACTTGAGTAATCTTCCTGTTAATTGTTAACCCATGTCCATAGAACATTTATACAAAAACTATTGTGGATATAAGCAATCTTATACTTTAAGGCCAAATATGGCCCTTACCGCAGCTACTCCTTCACAATATTTTATCGGTCATTTGTTTGGGTTTTCTTTGATCTCGTGAGGCAAATATTTTCACTAGTTACTACTGACCGAAAACAATAAAAACATTGGAAGAAGTATTTCAGACAATACTCACTATGTCAATAAGCACATCAAAGAAAACAAAGAAATGTACACGTTGTCGTATAATTCTGGGTCCGCCCAATTTACGTATCCGGCCGGATACAGAATGTTAACATTTTGGGTCCGGGTATCTATTATTCTGTATCC
>MJUU01048341.1:0-16928 GCA_002080025.1 Modiolus philippinarum | reverse complement strand
TGGACAAGTCAACAACTTTCAGACGTACCAATTGGGACAAAAAAAAGTTAACCAAACAATACTATAAGGATACAGAAATGCTTAAAGTTCCACCTAATGATAACACCTTGCCTACCATGTACTGGATTCCTAAGCTTCACAAAAATCCCTTCAAACATCATTTTATTTCGGCATCCAGTAAGTGTTCTACTACTAATTTATCCATCCATTTAACTAGTTCACTTACTTGTATAAAGGAATTGGTTATTAAATACTGTGAAAAAAACTTATCAAAACTCTGGTGTAAATTACTTTTGGAGTGTAAAAAATTCAATTGAAGTTTTAGATAAACTAAAATCTATTCAAAGACTAGTCTCATCCATTGATAGTTATGATTTTTCTACACTTTATACTACCCTTCCACATAAGTTGATTAAATAAAAATTGGGACAACTTATTAAATGGTCTTTTAAATTTTCTGGTCTGCAGTTCATTTGTTCTAACAAAAAGCAAGGATTCTTCGCTAATATAATATACAATAATTATTGTTCCTGGACATGTGATGATTTGAGAAATGCACTCAATCTTTGCTTGAAAACATTTTTGTTCGTTTTGGCAACACTATTTATCAACAGGTCATAGGTATTCCCATGGGTACAAATTGTGAACCTCTCATTGCAGATCTTTTTCTGTTCTGTTACGAAAAAGACTTCATGAAAAAAACTTCAAAACGGAACGATACCAAATAGTGATAATCTTATTTCTATTTTCAATGATAACAGCAGGTATATTGACGATATCCTTACTATTGACAATCCCAAGTTTTTAGATCATGTGGACATTATTTACCCACAAGAACTGAAATTAAATAAAGCTAACAATGATTCAAAGTACTGCCCTTTTCTGGATCTAACTATTATTATGAGGGGGGGCCGGAGGGGGTCTGATCCCGGAATCCCGACTTTATTTTTTCTAAATCCCGAAATCCCGAACTACAAAGAAACTTAAAGACTGATGAAATCCCGATTCCCGGTGAATAAATTTCCCGAAATCCCGGGCTTAAATCATAAAAATCCCGAAATCCCGGGGTTAAAAACATCCAATCCCGACATCCCGAAAAAGGGCCGGCCCCCCCTCTATTATTGACGCTGGTAAAATAAAAAACTAAAATGTATGATAAAAGGGATGATTTTGATTAAACTATAACGAATTTCCCTTTTCTTGACGGCGACATCCCTCAAGCTCCATCAAACGGGGTGTACATTTCATTCGTACGTGTTTGTTCTACTTTTGACGATTTTAATGAACGTAACCTCACTATCACTGTCAAACATTTACAACAGGGTTACAGATTTCATAAGTTGTTGAATACCTTTAAGAAGTTTTATAACAGATATCTAAATTCTCGCAAACAACTTATTACTAAGGGCATTTCAAATCCTCGTTTTTACGGTAATGTTAATAAAATGCCAGAAACTGATTAGAAATCCAGAAAAGCTGGGACGTAACTTACACTCTTTACGTAATAGGGGATATTGACAAGATAATCTGCTTATATCCGTTAAATTAGCTTTGAGATCTAGTGACCTGAAAATTTTAAATACATACTGGCCTCTCACTGATACTGGCGATGTCTACTGAAATATATGATGATTCTTGACAAAATCCTGTGGGAAGTTTTGAGTTTGATTTTTATTCCGTAGTGCGACAGTGTTTGACCAGCAGACTAGGCTCCTTTAGCTAGCCGACAGTTTAGCGGGGAGCACCCTTGACCCATCTTTCAAAATTACGTATTGTCATATTCTCTCCTTTCAAGATTGCGGTCATGGATTTAGTAGTCTACCTGTATAGGGTTTTATTCTTATGTTTACTAAACTATAGAGAAACGGGGCAGATAAAGGGGAGGTTTGGGTACCCATAAATCGGTTTAACCCTTCCGCTGGCGTTTGCTAGTGGCGGTACCAAGTCCGGCTGTCCCGAGTTCCTATCGTTGTTCTCGTTTGTCTGTGTATATTTTGTGTTTTCCTGTGTAGTTCCTTGACAGATTGTGGCATGTAATTATAATTTTCAGCCATTGTAGGTGTTTCCTGTTGTCCCTTTTATTTCATATTTAAATAACTATAGTTGTTCATTACAGCAGAGACTTGAAATATCTGACAGTATGAAGAACCCCTTCTCATGTAAATACAATTAGCCAAGCCTTACACAAAACTATGTTTACTGATGAGACATAAGTTGTCGAAATGCGCATATGCAGAAAATAAATGAACAGTAACTTCGGTATTTTGTTATTTACATGATGTTTAATCTTTAGTCTGTCTAAACTTTTTTTTCCAATGTGCAAGTTTCTTGGTACATTAAATGGAAAATAATTGAATACAATACTTGAAAGATATTTTTAATTTTGTTTAAAAAGAATTTATAGATTTCAACAAATACAGCAAATGATTCAAACAAATAACTTCATGATTTACTAACCATTTGTTGTCTTGCATACATAGTAAGTGTATAAAATATACTATCTAATAGAATTATGAATAAGTCTTTGTTGAAAATTATCAACAGATATATTTTTTGAAAAAAAAAATATGGTGAATAAAAAGTGAAATTTGTATATAAAATTCTAGCTGACAATATTTGTCATCATCCAACTGAAACATGTTTGAAATTGGTTTAAATTTTTATCACAGTTAAAAGACCATGAAGAGATACATATCTGGAAAAAAAACTTTCAATTTTAACTTTTACAAAGAACTGTACCTTCAAAAACTCATTTTTTGTACAAAATTAAAATAAAGAACACAAAATTATGCACTTTCTGCCATACAGATGCAAAACTATCGAACATTTATTTTATGATTGTCCCATTACGAACAAGTTTACAGAGAAGGTCAAAATACATTACAGTTACACTGAATTCAATAAACAATAGATTTTTCTTTGTCTTCATTTCGAAGATTTATTTATCAATTTTATGTTTATAATAAGAACTTTATTTATAGAAAATAACTGAAAGACACTATTCCAAATTCGAGAGGATTAAAGGAAAGAATTAAAAGTTATCAATCATATGATTTTTATGTTGCAAAGAAATTCTTTCTTCTGAGGATTTTTGGTCACCTTTAAAAATATATTTATCCCGTAAATTAACACTATATATGTTACAGTCATTTTCTTAAATTCGGCATTTTGTTAAATGCCTGAAATGTCAGGCTTTCTATAAAATGACTAAATATGACAGGCATTATACATAATGGCTTAAAATTGTCAGGCATTTTGTAAAATGACCAAAATTTTTCACTTAATTATAGAAAATGCCTTTGCACTGTTAGTCAATTTCTTTAATGAACTAAATATTTATATAACTGTATGTCACAAGAAAATTATTATGATTTTGTACTTAACAACTAGTGATAACTTTTCTTGGTTAAAATTTATGTTCATTTTTGAGTTTTCAATTGCAAAAGCAAAAAGTTTTTCAACATCTGCACAAAAATTTACTAACAAGATTTTAGTTTCAAGTAACAAACCCAAGATCTCGAAAAGCTTTGCTTCAAAATGTGATTATTTTTCTAAAGAGAATGTTATTGACTAATACTATCTGCAAAGCTAAGATTTTTGTTTTGACATAATTATTTTGTGAATCGTAGCTTTCTATATGTTCTATATGTACTTTTAATATGACATTCAATATAGAAAAAGAAAGGCCAAGGGGAAATGTACAGTTTCATATTAGAGAATGTAAGTTCCAATTATTCATTTTCTAAGTAATAAAATAATTCGGAACCAAACTGTCAGTCAAAAAACGAACAAACCAGAGACTACGGCAATATTGGAAACACCAAGAAACAAGGACACCACAGAAAAGACCGGAAAAATGAAAGGATATGGAGTGAATGTACATGTGACAAAAACGCACACGATACATAGAAAACTCTAGTTTATTAAGGACAGGGCTTTTATTCCTGTCTACATCTTGATTTCGCCTGAGGGTCTAACATACAGATGAACAACACGAACCTAATAAAAAAACCATGGATGAGATAAGGTGCAGCAGTAGAGTAAACACGTCTTGCTTCTTATAAGACACACGCTTTGTTGTAATGTCAACCCCAGTAGCGAAGTCAAATCCGGTAGAGCAATAACAAACTTTAGCTGTAAAGGGAAAGATCTGTTGTCATCTGGGAAACACATATCCTATAGTGGTCCATGTGTTATTTAGTTCGAAAAGAATAAATTGTATGGCAATTAACCAACATTACTATAAAAAGTATAATGCACCTGTGTACTCAATGTTATAGGAAATTTGAATATTGGCATGAATTTTGTACACTGCAATGTACAGGGGAATGTTTGGATGTGATGCTAAGATGTGATTGTCTTTGTTACCACATGATATTCTTGCTTCTTTACAATCAGAAGAAGACTTTGAACAGCATCTCCATGGATCGCGGGAATTAAAACAATGATATACACTTACCTGTCAAATTTGGTTTTGTACATCCCATGCGATTTTATCGGACCATATCAAGTTCTTGGTATAAACAATTCTATTACGCATGTATCAGCTGTCACATGCAAACGACTTATCACGAGAATTATTTTTTTGCAGTACATCAAATAATTAATTCACATGATATTTTCTTAATTTTTAAGCTTTTTCATATGATTACACGGGGAATTGAACTTGAAACTGTTTAATTTCTGCAAATTATGACTAGAAATGATATATTCTTCTAAAGCAAATATATGAAAACATACAGCTCATATTACTTTATATCTGACACATTTCTGATAAATGTATATTTGTTGTATTAACATTGTTAAATGTTTATTTGTTGTATTGTCATTGCTAAATGTTTATTTTCTTGTAAAATATAATTTTTTGTTTTTGTTTCAGGCATTTTGTTAAATGCCTGGAGTTTTTTTCTAGGCATTTCATTAAATGCCTTAAAATTTTAGTCATTTTATAGATTGCCTAAAATCCATAGGCATTTTATAAAATGCCTAAAATTTTTTTGGTCATTTAACAAAATGCCTAATTTAAGAAAATGACTGTAATATATATATATATATAAAGATTTTTAATTGTAAACATTTTAAAGTGTGTGTGAGAGAGAAAGAGATGGCATGAATGTGTAAATAAATCAATTAATAATGTTTTTTTTGCAAATTTAGCCTGAAAAAAGTGGTCAAGATACTTTATTGTTCTAAATATATCTGCACATCCCCAAATACCCCAGTCAGGTAGTGATGTAGGGGAATTGTTAAAATCCTGAGTTCTAAAAAATAAAAGATAATTAAACTAAAGTTATTCAATACATTTTTTTTTTAACTTTCGCAGAGGTTAAATGCATTGTATATAATATATAATAAAAATATGTTTACAAAACGTCAATAATAACTTGATTCCTTTTACCCATGAGAGTATCCTATTCTGGAATATGACTCTTAAAGACAGGCATCGCTTAAACCGGTGATAGGGGCCGTCTTTAACTTACTATGAGGTATGAGCAAAGCTCATTGCTGAAGGCTAATGGTAAGTTCAAGATGAAGAACAACAATAAAAGCATTTTTCCATTGCATCATACTTGGGCCTATATCTCTTCATCGGCAAATGGACTTCTGAAAACAAAACTTTACTTGGTGCCACGCGTGGAGCAGATCATGCTTACCCTTCCGGAGCACCTGATGATACCTCAGTTTTTTAAGGGATTCACACTGCTAGTGTGACGTTTTTATTACTTTTTGATTTATTTGTTTTGTCTTTGTCATACTGTCTCAATTCGTGTTGGATATGAATTGCCGTGATTTTAGATTAATGATTTTAGACTTCCCACTTTCCTCATTCTGACTTCGTTATTCGTTTCCGATGTATGTTTGTTTAAAAACAACGACAGTAGTATACCACAGGAACAAAGTATAAGCTTCAGTTGATTACACAAAGCAAACTCCGCAGACACGACATTAAAGAGAACTCCAGAAGACATATAACTAAAGACATGACACAACTGCAAAACACACGAACATCAAACATGATCTAAAACTTAAACACTCACAGTGTGAACTCTAAAAAATCCGAAGGTGACAACATGCGCCCTGAAAGGGTCATCATGTCCTAACTGTATACAGCGCCTTTCATATTCTCGGTTAGTCGATCAAATTATGTTCCAAGCTTAAGCTTGTTAGTTTGGATTAGGTGCAGACCTGGCTCACCTGAAGAACACTGTGACAAAAATTTCCTCTTAATTTTGCCTTGCAGTTTAAGAGTAGATTCAAAAATGTGCAATACCACTTGATGGCTATAATGGATGAATGGCTCCATTTTTGAACTCAAGTGCGACAAGGTTTTGTTCAAATTGACAAAACTGTATCAAAGGACAAGATCTTGAAATTTGGATTGAGGCCTAGACTAGTCAGTCAATTTAAGATCATTGCATGGGAAATTTGTCACGTAGTTTCAGAGTAGAAAATGTTTTTCATAGTGTCCAATGTTTAATTCCTACGTCTTAAAAATACCGAGGCTTCGTTCCGTGTATTGCACTCAGTAGATGGCTTTGGTACTGGATTTGGCTACCTATTTTGATATTTTTGGAAATAAGTACTTCTTTTTGGACTACTTTTGGATTATTGCTTCCATATGATTTGATTCTAATGCTTCTGATTAGAGGTTTCTCCTTGAAACACATGTACAGCATAGCGAAATTTACTGTTTTTTATGCAACTTCGGTTTTTTTTGTATTTTAAACTGTGTATTCAGCTGTAAGCCAATTGGATGCGTGCAAACTTTCAAGACATTTTTTAGGAGACCATCAAACGATCAATTGCAATTAGGGTTGTGTCTTATTGGTTTACTTGTTTAAGAGAAACCTTTGAATGTTTTCCATTAGATTCATCGATAAACTATAATCTCCGCTGGAGATCATAAAATTCCTATAACATTTATGGAAGTTATCAGTTCAGCACAATTGTGACTTAGTTTAGTTTCAGGAAAGATCTTTATATGTTTATGTTCCACATGGTCTTTCTAAGGACCATAGTGTCTAGGATTTTTCCAACTGAACAAATTATTAAAACTTTAATACAATAATTCGATCAAGATAATATTTATAACCCGTAGGGAAAGTTCATTAGACCAACGAAGCAAACCGTTTCAGACAGGCTTTTGAGATGACATTCCAGTTATTATTCGTAGTTTTCATTCGCATCGTCGTCGCAGTGGTCTCTCTATTTTTGGTATCTAGACCCCATTATTTTTCTGTTGTGCCCCTTATTTTTATTTTTCGATTTCCTTGTGTTGGTTATAGATTTTTCATAGATATCTGTAGCGTTAAATTCGATTTGGCATCGACATGAAATTCCTTGCTGCCACTCCTAGATGTCGCTGTGTAGTGGAGTGTTCTGACGTAACGGCCTTCATTTCCACTACAAGATATCGGTAACGTATCCCCGTTGTCTCTTCGTCTACTCACAAACAATTACCTGTGTATTTGCCTTTCCAGTGTGTCGATGATTTGGAGATCGATGGCTTTGGCAAAAGGACACGGAAGATGCAATTTCCCCTCTCGGCTTCGTCTTTTCCGAAATACAGGCTCTAATTATTAGCAATCACTCAAGATAAAGTCTTTTCATTGAATAAATAGTTGATTGTTCGGCTAAGTTCAGCAACAACAAAAGGCCATCAAAAGACTCTAATGACTAAGTTTGAATCAAATCCAGTTGTTTCATGGGAGAATATGAAATCTTTAATGGTGGTAGTAACAAAATTACCGAACAGAGTTTTAGAGAGTCGGCGTCTATGTTACAAAAAGACAGATAAAATGGAAGCCACTGGAAAAATTGTCAACTGCAATAGTCCTGATTTGGTACAGGCATTTCAAAAGAAATGGTAGGTTAAAACGGTTTTATGGTGCGCCAAACCCCCTCTTCCATTGCGGTAGTGTCCGGAAGCAACTCGGGAGCAATTTCTATTGAAAGGCCGTAGACGTTAAACGTAATGATCATCTCATTATTAAGCAAAAAGCTTCAACCTTTTCCACAAGGAACTGATATCTATTAAAGAACTTTCTTAATGATAGAATGAGACAGAATTTTTTTAAGCTAAACAGAAGCTAATTACCGACGACGGACGCGCCATATAAAGTTATGAGGATGGAAAGAGCTTTTTGTGTATAGCAAGATGATAAAAAAAAACTGTATTTCGTATCAATAAAGGCATATTATTGTAAACGATGATGTTCTGAAATTCACTTTCGAGTGATTATTAAATTGGGGCAAAATGTCAAGATAAAAAAAAAGAGATTGTGGGAAATGTTTACAACGAAATCGCCATTCTTTGTACAAAGAGGAATTATAGCCGATTGTGAAAATTGCCCCTTCCTTAATGGATCGACGTTCTTTTCTTTGGGAACTGCAATGTTTCACCTAAATTTTCAAGGTAAGTGATTATACACCTGATTCATCAGCACTTTTTATAAAGTCTTGCACTTTACTCTGTTTTATTGTTTTAGTTTTGGTTTTTGTTTGTTTTCTCCCAATCATCATAGCGTCTTGTTCATCGTTGCTAGGAACTTTTTAAAATTTTTAATTGATCAGATACTATTATAACAAAAGACATAATCCAAAAATCAACAAACGGTATATAATTCATCTGTGAAAGGTGCAAATGTATCTCTTACTCTCTAGGTGGTGAATGAAACATGGCTGATGAAGTATAATATATTAAAATTTTGAAGTAAAATGAATTTGTATTTGTTAATCCAAAATTTGAATGGTTTTCGTAGATTTTGTAGATTTTGTTTTTGGGGGTTTGTTTTTGTTTTTATTCTTTGAATATTTTGATTTTTTATGTTCCTATTTCAAGTAAGGTGTCTTGCAATATTTGGTCAGTACCACGTGGTCAGCGCAATTCAAGCACATTATATTTTCATTTGTTTGTTTATTTATGATTTTTAGTTTTAACTCTCTAATCAATTTCGGTACTCGATTTTGTAACTTAGGAAGATGAGGTTTGGTGCACCATAAAACGGGTTTGTACTAAGTCATAACCATTGCGGTCGACAATTTTTCTGATGTTTTCTCCTGATTTGTCTGTTTGTCTCAGTGACGTCAGCACTTGACAATTCTGTTCGGTAATTTTGTAATAACCCCTATTTCTTCTAATTTGCAAACTTACATTGAATCCCTTGTTATCCGGTTACAAAAATAGTGTTTACTGATCAATCAATATAGCCAATATAACTACCTATAAATAGATCTATTGGAATATGACTTTATGTACATAAATATTTAATCTTTCCCTTTAAATCGTATGGCGGATACTTCGTTACTTAACAAATTTATTGGAAAATTTCGTTGGTTTAAATCTTAGATCCACTGACGCTACCCAGTCTTTTATTTCTAGATAATTTTTTCTTTTTATTTTGAAATTTGTTGTTCGCTTATAGAAACACAGCAGTAGAATACTAAAGGAACATAGGAGTGGTATTTACAAAAGTCGAAGTCTAAAGACATGGCAAAAATGAGAACACAGAAAACAATGACTTTCGACAGCTACAAAGCACAAAAAAACACAACATTCAAAACCAAGGAATCCCATGAAACTGCGAGTGACATCAGTTGCTCTAGAAGGGTAAGCATGTCCTGCTCAGTTAACAGCACCCGCCACACGGTCAGTGAGGATTTTATGTTTTTTAAAGATCTGTTAGGTAGCTGATTGGTTAAATGTAAATTGCTAACCCTGAGACAAAACCAATAAAAATCCATGGTACATGTTACTCCTCAAACCCCAAACAGTACCAAGTTAAATTTTGAAAAGCTTTTGTAATCACTGTAGTTTTCAAACATGGGCAAGGACGTGTCTGTACCAAAAACCTAAATAACGAAGACAAAATCTAAAATGTAACAAAACAACTCAGAAAAAAACTAAAGCAAAGACAGTGTGAATCCCATAAACCGAGAGAGAAATCAGGTAGTCTGGAGGGGTAAGCATGTCCTGCTCTGTTAACAACACCCGTCATACTGTAAGTGGGTCAATCTAGGATAATGTCAAAATCCGGGAATACGTGAACCTAGCTGAATATGTACGCTTTCATTTAGCACTCTGACACGTAGTATCTATCAATGATGTTATGGTGAGGCCATAAAATTTCTTGATGGACGAAAGTAACAGCATCTGAACAAATAGCTGACTTAGCAGCCTATGGGACGGTGTTTTTGCTCTGTTCACAAAATCCCTGTACAAACTACATGCTTAACAGTAACGAATAAACTATGAAAGGTATGTTGCTGCTAAGAAAAAGTTCACAATAGGGAAATAGAAATGAAGAAAAATTATTGCCAACCTCGAAACAAAGAGATTAGTCATATGTATAACAAGGTGAACATTTTCGCAATCGCAATTGTTCTCCTAATTTCTTTTTATTGCTTATTTTCGAAATAGACATGTCATTCTGTCTCAAATCCGTAGAACCTTACAGATATAGCGTAACAGAGCAAAGTGAAGTGAATCATGTGGCAGCATTGTCAGTTACGGGGGAGGGGGTAACAAACGCAATGTGATGACAATAGCAAGCTCACTTTATCTTTTCGCTAAGATATTGCTAAATCATTAAAGGAATGAAACCTGAGCTAATGGGGGTGTGGTCAGATTTCGGAACACGTTCCTCATTCATGGTTTTATCCTTTGGACTGAGGGACGTAAGAGTCTCTTTTGAAATGACGGTCAAAAGAGTCAAGAGCAGCACTTTTTCGAAATAACACTAATCAACTGCTATTTTTTTGAAACGCTGATCAGTGCTCTCTATGATTTCTTGGGCACCTATGTCCGATATGCATAATTGTGTTGCGCACGTGCGTTCAAATGAGTACAGTAGTTTGTAATATTCCCCTGTCAATTTCTCTCATAGTTGTCATAAATTTGCTGACTCTTCACTTTTAGTTGCGATATCTAAACGGTTTGCAACCCAGTGGATGAATGTAGAAATAGCCAAAGCTTTTCAGTACGTACCCTTAAATAAAGAAAGATTGAATTGTGAACCACCAATTTACTCAAAGTACCCAATAAATTTTGATATAGAACTAATCAGATAACTAAGCTCTATTCGCTTCAAAGAGAAACTTTTAAGTGTGGAAGTTTTGTTAAAAAATGTCATGTTAAATTCGAGCATCATTTTTTTTGCAATTTATAAAAAACGTATCCAGTAACAACTTGTAAATTCTGATTAAGAACAAAGAACCTGGTTATAGGACTCCCTTCTTCCTTATCGTGCAGTTCACAATTCTCTTAAAGTACCGGATGTAGATCTGCCCTGGTTGTTGATAGTACTGAAATCATAATTACACATGATTTTTTTACTGTTCTGTTGCCTTTTGTTTGATTTCGGGTGCAAATGCATCCAAGGACAATCGGGCAAATTTGAATTGCTTAAAAAACAAAATTAGACCCGAAATGGAAAACACGAAGAGCGAAATGTCAAAGTTAAGGGGTGAAAACCATTTACCAAGAAAAGAAATAATCGTTATTAAATAGGACGATAACTTCCATACTTCTGTTAATTTTCAAAAGTTTTACAATGCAAAATCAATGTATGAATGTATGAAAATGTATGAATCTGAAAAAGAGCAAGGAATTAGGCTTTCCTATCATTTGAGAGATGATGCTTTATAATTATAAATATTTATTCCCCGAGGGTATTCACCAACCCAGTAGCCAGTACTCTGGTGATGGCCCGAAAACCGATTTCAGTTTGAAATTTGCAAAATTGTGTTAACTGAGGAGTATTTCCCTCTCGCACAGCCCTGTCCTTAGCTGCTTTGGCTATTTAGATTGCTAATTTGTTCTCTATTCGCTTTTACACTAATTTCGGATCATTTCGGTATATGGATTTCCAAATGATTTGATTTTATCTGCACTTGTATGCAGAAACTAAATTAACTACAGCTTCGGTATTTTGTTATCTAAAAGAACAATTAATATATAATCAGCCATGTAAAAAATGTGTAAAATAAAAACTGTCTGGCCCAAAGCAGTTAGATCTCACAATAGGGTCTGTAAGTCTCGTTCAATTTTCGAACTTCCGGGCACATTCACTGTACCCGGAAGTTGCATTTTGGGCAGAAATATATGACGTTTCAAACCAAAAATGTGGACGTCATAATCCTCCGACGTCATGTTTTGGCGGGTAACGTTTTCGAATTGAAATTTTATCGAGAAATCTCAGTGTCACATGACGAGACTTACAGACCCTATATTTTTGCCTGTCTGTAGCTTGGTACCCTTTACCTCTAATTCCCAAACATTTTTATACTAAAGAAACTTTGTTATCCGCGAAAAATACTGTTTACTGATCGGTTTATATAATCATTATTACAATGTAAATAGATAAATAGATATAACTTGTGTTGAAATATCAACATATGTATGTAATATTTACCTTTATATTGTATGGCTGGCTTGGTCGTGTGGATACTTCGTGACTAAAAAAATTTGTGGGTAAATTTCGTTAGTTCAAATCTTATATCCACTGACACTACCCAGTCTTTTTCTAACCAGAAACATTTATTTTTTAGATAGTGTACTTGGAAGTCGTCCGTTTGTCGAAATGAAGTTAAAGAAAATAATATTGTCAATTACGAAGCTCACAAATATATAAAATGGAAGTACAATTCTTACACAAGTTGTTATGACTTCAACTGAGACGAAATGTTTATTTCAAAACGGCGAAGTAACACTTACTCTGCGTCCCCCACGTCGTGCAATTTCTCTCATCATGGTCTTAAACTTGCTAACTTAATGTTTAGTTGTCATAATTTGCCAGTTCGCAACCGAGTGGATGGCGGTAAAAATAACCAAAGCGTTTCACATGAAAACGTTTGGAGTAAAATCCGTTATACAGCGGTGCCCTGAAAGAAAGATTATATTTTGCCTCACCAATTTGCTCGATTTTTACTTTCCTTCTAAGCTACCATTTCAGCTCTACTTTTTAAAGACTGTGGAAGTTTTGTATTCGTATGTTAAAGAAATGCCACGTTTACTTAATTTATGCTTTTACAAACTCGAAGATCTTTTTTCAATTGATTAGAATTTATCTGTTCAAAGTTCCGACCTGGTTATAAGACTTACTCAGTATGTACGTTACTGAATTTTGATCTGTCCTGATTGTTGAACGTACTTACAGCAGAAGTGCACAATGATTCGTCTACTATTGTGTTGCCTTTTGTTTTATTCCGAGTGCGAATCCAGCCAAGAACAATCGGGCCGATTGGAAACGCTGAGAAACGAAATGAGACTAGAAATGGAAAATATGAAGATAGAAATGTTAAAGCTAAGGGATGAAAACCGTTCATTGAGTGAGTTATCGTTTCTCTATCAATAACGGGAAACAAAGGGGTCTATAACTCTAAATATTTACATACTTCTCGTCTTTAGGGGGTACATGCCCCTCGTGCCTTCCCCTTCATTAATCTGCACCTGAAGTAGGATTTTAACGTAAGAAAGGGACAATGCAAATACAGAGGGTAATGCCAGCGAAAAAGACCGACATCTGCGACATCTTTGTACTATGACGTCGACTCACCACTACGTGACATTCATTAACTGTAACTTGACCTCAAGAAAGAATTTTCGTTGAACATAACACATAATTATCCACAACAGTCAACCGCTTAAAGAAAATAGAGGAACGTCGGGCCTCTGTGTCCCTTTTCACATCTTTTTAGCACCCTTCCCTATTTAAGTACCATTTTGTGTCCCATCTGCTTCTCTATTTGCCCACCTGAAAAATTCAAACTGCCAGGTAACACCTAACGCCAAGGGTAATTTTCATTTAATGTATTTGTAGCGTTCCACGTTGTTTTCCGTCCATTAACAATTAAAGAATAATCATGCGGGAAAAATTAAGGGTACACTTCAATTTCATAAACAAGTTTGTTTTTAGGAGGCATACATTTATTTCAATATGCTAGGAATCCAGTCATTTCCGCTAACTGGTATCCAAAGCAGCTATTTATTAATGAAGGAAAGACAACAGGAAACACTTTCAATGACCGAACACTACAATCACATGTCACAATCAACCAGGAAACTGCACAAGAAAAACAATAAAATGACAAAAGACAAACCTAGATAACGATAGGAACTCGAGATAGCCGGACTTGGTACTGGCACTAGCAACAACCAGTGGTAGGGTTAAACCGGTTATGCCTTCAATTACACAAGTTTCCATTTTGTGATCCGTTTGCGACAAGTTCAATAGGACATGAATATAGAAAGAAAAATAATGAGAAAACAAAACAAATCCTACTGTTGAAAGACTAATAAGAGAGTTTAATTTGTCAGGTTTTCCGATCATGCAATATCTTAGGAAATATTTTTACACGTAAATACAATTTAATTACATTTTATGATTATTCGTTTGAATTCTGTCAGTTTGATCATGGAGGTATTATATTGACAGGAGCTCCAACCATCCGACTTCAAACGTTCTATCTGCGAAACCGCCAAATAGTTAAGATACACTTCACGCTGTTGCGGGAATCGTCAGTTTCCGTGATTACGGAACTAACCGGAGTGACTGTAAATCCTAACATCTGCGCTTTGCTCTCTACATCACTCCATTTTATTTCACAGTCGGGAACGAAATCAATGACATTAATGTTTATTTTAGCTGCCTTTTTCCTGTTTACGCTTTTTCTCCAACTTATAAGCTTCAATTTGCAACATTCACAAATAATCTTTTGGAAATGAGGCAAGTCATTATGGACATCAATGTTTAAAGACAGATTTATGTCTCTTGCAAATTTGCTTTTTTTCACACGGCAAAAGATACGAAGTTGTTCTTATTTCTGAACTACACAAACGACAACTCAAAATATCCATTTCAAATATCTACAAAAGAAGGAAAATCATATGTATACATGTACATATTGCTTCTTCGTAGCTACACTGGTCAAAACAAATATAAATGCATTTAATTTGTTTGTGTTATGATATGAAATCGTGTGTGTTTCTACCGATGCATTTATATGAATTGCAATAAAAAAAAATTTGTATGAAAAGACAAGCAAATGCAAAATTCACTTTAGCAAACATAGATTTGAAAAGGCCTTTTTAACTGACGTTCTAGTCGCAAAAGTTCGCATTCAATATTCTTTATTGATGCATAATACACCCTTCAGAACTATAATACTCGGGGGAAAACATTCTTCATTTGATACTTGTCTGAACTTCCGAATGATGTGGAGTTTCCCATTTTAATCACTCTTCATGGGTTTCAAATTTTACAATAAATCAAAAAATGTTGCTGATCATCATCACTAGCTTAATATATTTTGTATATGTTTATATACCGACCACTCTTTAAAGGCAATGGCAATTCTGTGAAATTTTGTCAAATTCATGTTTAAAATATAGTTTTCAAAACGGTTAAAATGAGATAAAATATTTTTGGGGGCCTGAATATGATGACAGCACGTTGGAAGCAACTAGTTTTTCTATATAATATCATGTTAAATAGTGTTTTTTAATGGATATTTAACATCAAATTCTTATAATATATAATATGAAGAAAACTCCCGTTCTCGATAAGATATTGCCGTCTTCGTCTTGATTTTTTGTACATCCTACACCATCCTACACGGTACAACCACATGTCGTCAAAAAATACTGTTATTCCGCTTTAAGAGGATGTAATTTTTGTCGTCCGGAACGAACCGACTTAAAAGTATTAAAAGTATAAAAACATCGACCAAAAATAAAAATATACCGCCCTTTATGCATATTTCATGTTATTTGTGGATGTAACTTCACTAAACGTTGGCCGATTTTGTCGATTTTTCAAACACTGTACATCGCAAAGTAAATGGAAACAGGTGACTGTAATTAAATTGCAATATATTGATAACAACGGGGGTTTCCGTGTTCTAATTAGATGGAAAGGTGATAAGGTCGTCGATATATTTATCACGTGATAAATCGGTCTTCAAAATTTGTGGCGGTTTCGCAGATATGTCACAAAGGAGGTAACACCTACTTATTGAACTGGGTCGGCGGCTTTCATATTTGAAGGATGTCAGTGGGGTGGACATAGTGTTAATTTTTTGTTGGAGCTCCTGTCAATATAATACCTCCATGGACTGAAATAAAAAAAGACAGCAGCGTACACAAAGATTTAACCTGTCTTTATTTTTCATTGAGATGAGTTCTAAATAGGATACAGTTTCTGACACACTTAATTCGTTAAAGTATGCGCTGAATTATCATTGAGTAAATAGAGTTACATCATTGGTTTGAAATATATTGTATGTATAGATGAGACAAGTTCAAGTTCTTTATTAAGACAAAAGACCCCAGGCTGTGAAGTAGTTCACAAAATTGTCTCCCCTGTAAATTTGTTTACCTGCCTTCTCCTCAAATAAACAAGATGTGTGATGACATAGCCACGGTAAAAAAATCAAATTTCTAATATTTGCGGTATTTCTTTTACATTTCACATACTATGTATCGTATGCTGCAACTATCGCCGTACGGAACAGATATATGAGAAACATATAAATGTCGTTGGTTAATTCATAAAACATTGTTTTAAAACCAACTCTGATCTGATGGTCAAAACTATGATAATAAAGAAAAAAAATCTAGCCACCCTCAAAGGGCATGGGCGGAAACAAAATTTAGGAGTATTATTAAATATATAATTATGCATCATATAAACCACATGAAATTGATTTCTGCATATGGCCTTTTTCAGGATCCACTTTTTTTCAAGTTTTTAAGTTGGGAGAAAATGGACTTTTCATTATATTTTTAGCTCGCGAGTGACTTGTACTCACTGTGAAATAAATATATGGTGCAATCAAAGGGGAATGTATTACTTTTATGTATTTTCACTTCGTTAAATTTCAAGATTTTCGGACACGTGTTAATTAGTATTTGAGGTGTAATATAAAGG
>MJUU01048334.1:143991-157995 GCA_002080025.1 Modiolus philippinarum | reverse complement strand
AAAAGGAAAAAAAAAACAAAAAAAAACAAAAAACAAAAAACAAAAAAAAAAAACAAACCAAAATCAAAATCAAATTAAAAAAAAAATGGTTATATAATATTGTTTTTCCAATTGACGAAGCATGAAACATTTCTATTGATATACACCGAAAGGGAAGAGCGTTGAAAATTTAAATATATAATGTGTTTCCACTAGAGGAGTAAAAAAGTGGTAAACATCTAGGAACACAATGCGGCAAAATAGATGTTTTATATGGGTATTCCAAGTATTTCCACTACAAAATATGACATTACCATCAGGGCGACACAGAAAAACGACCCTGCATAATGACAACATGTTTGAAAAAAAACTTTTTGATTCTGAAGTAATTTTAAAAGTTTTAATTTACAACGCGGTTTGTACTTGCAATTTTTGGAGAAGCAAAATTTTGCGCCAATTTGGGACAACTTAAGGTCTCATTTATCTCTGTGACCGCCTTATTAATCAAAGCTTCTAAAAATTCCGTTTCTTGAGATCATTAAAAAAGTTCTTAAATAGATATCAGTCCATAGTAAAAAATTTGGAGTTTCTGTCCGAACTCTGATTCAAGATTACTTCTTCATTTAATACTGGGATGAAACAAATCGGTCTTTTGTAGTCTTGAATATCTGAAAGACTTAAACTGAGGGATGACAGCATGAGCAGTAAAGAACTTAATTTGAATTGCAATGACTTGAAGGAAAGATGCATCAAGTAAATATAATCATCTTCAACGATTACACGTTCAATTTACAACAAAATAATTAAGCCGTATAAAGAAAGGAAAACGTTAGATTAGGCTGTGTTTTAGATTTTAAAAGCTTTTCAAGTGGAAAATAACAATTTCATTCTTCAGTGAGCAAGTTTTGATTGCACACCAATCAAAAATTAATCAATCAAAACACGAACTTATTAAAATTTAATGTGTATTTCGTAATATCGAAAAATGAACAGTACATAAAATGTACGAGAAGTACGTTTAAGCATTAAAAACTCCACAGCAAAGCCAGTTACCCCTAGTATACATTTGGGGAGGATATAATGGTTTTGTTTGGAGATCTTTTGGCCACTGTTGAACAGCTACAAGGACAATGGCAAAACCAAATTTGGTTAAACATATCTATTTATCCTGTATTGAAAAACAAGTTATTGCAACTTATATTAAACCATATTCAGCTTGCGGATGCGAGATTAGCCTTCATAACGTAGGGTTCAGCATATCGAACTCTATGAAGGGTTCTTCATTTTCGCTTTTGCTTAAGGGGGTAGACCTGGGGAAGCCTAAAATTAAAACTACACATGTTCATGTTGACTTTAAGCAATTTTCAACAATTTTTTTACAGTCCCGTTTTATGTCTCGTGGTCATCAAAGATACCCTGTTTCCTCATATTATTTGATCCATTCAGGACTTGCTTGTGGTGTGTATAATTGGCACTAATTAAATTTGTATTTGATTTAAAATTATTTTAAATGCAAAATTCTGTAGTTTAGACATGTGTTCAAGTCAGCATGAAAAATGATACTAAATTTAACTAGTTTGAACTGAAAAACACCTCTTGTGAAAAATTCTGTCGTTTCATTTTCACCAAAAACTGAGAATAGAAAGAAAACTAGTATATTTAAGATATTTTAAAATTTTAGAAAATTCTACCGTTCCATCTTTTCTTAATTTAGAATAAAGTGGGTAAAAATCAACAAAATTGCTGAATCGGTGCTATGAATTACCTCCCTGTAAGAAATCTGACTTTCACATATTTTCATTATCTTTGGACAGCATTGCAAAAATTTAGAGTAAAATGCACTCATTATAATAAAGTTGATGTTGGGTACATGTTTTAATGAAATAATGAATATTTATTTGCTGTGTGGAAAAAAAATTGCAATTCTAAAATTTTGATCATACCTATTGTAATGATTCTATTTGTTTGTGTAGGTAATAAAAAGGTGAAAAACAGAGTTATCTCCTCTTACCCCTGGTCTACCCCCTTAAACAAACAGACACCATACATTTATTGTCCCTTCCGAAGGACTAGCGGCCGTTCCGTGAGACCGTCCTCGCAAATGGTTTCAAATAGAGCCGAAAATTAGTTTCATGAATTCTCATCCAGTCCTTGGATCGAATCGGTTTTTCGCTTTTGCAGCCCGACTAACCACTACCCCAGTGAATTAAAAATTGAATTTCATTGGTATGTGAAAGCTTTCAGCACTTCGGTGCTTACCCGAAAGCCGATTTTATTTGGAAACTTGCAATACTTTGATGAAGAACTAAGGAGTATCTCCCACATGCAATGCTCTGTCCATAGATGATTTTTGCTTTCTATTTACTTGTAGATTCTCTATCAGTTTTAAACATCTTTGAGTTTATGGACTTCCTAGTGTTTTAAATTTAACTGCACGAAAGAGACATAAATTGTCGAAATGGCCTTCTGCAGAATCTTAATTAATATTAACTTCAGTATTTTGTTAATTGATGGAGCACAGCATACTTATTTATATTAAAAATCTTGTACGACCTTAAAAAAGGTAGCGATAAGCCTAGGGTTATACATGGGGGTTTAATCAGAAAGCAACTTACATTTTTGGCATTTCATCATGTTTATGAAATTTCCATTTTTATTTCACATATTATTTTTATTACTCTATTTACCAAGTTCATCAAGTAGGCAAACAATTCCTCGAGAATTACGAATATAAAATAACACATAGTCATTATACATTAGTCAAAATGAATATGCACGAAGTGTAATTATATAAAAATATTGTTAAACTAAACCAACGGACACGTTTCTATTGCTATATCGTGTAAAATAACGCAATACAACATGTATAACGCTCTCATATTTTTTTTAATCATCAGCATTTACTCCATATTTGTACTTCAAATCGAGAAAAAAACAAGACGTCCTGGAAATGACAATACATATTTTACCAATTATCCATATTTTTGATCCATTTCAAATTGTATGATTTTCGAATATACCGTATTTTCATTTTTTGTGTTTATTCAATGTTCAAATACAATATAGCATTTCTTTAATTAGTGACTATCACATTGACATTCGGATTCTAAGGGTTTAAATAATTGTAAGTATATAATTATGTTACCTCATTGATTTTAGGCATTTATTTTTTTCACATTACATTTTTGCCCTAAATTTGATCAAATAGATCGTCCTGCGTCATCATCCTCATTTAAGTGAATGGACTTGTTTCTTGGTTTCCAACATTTAGTTTATTTCTACTGCAGTTAGTTGTCTCTTATCTAGGTCCATTTAGGAGATGATTGTTTTGGTAATATTAAATCTGATTTGTCTTTTATTTGATTCAGTATTACCAATATGATAGCTCATAAATTTCGCATCGACTATAATTTCCATCCCGATTGAATTTTATACCCTATTGGCAGTTTTCATAACGATCGGAAATGACAAATTCTGCCAAGTGCGGTATCGCTTACGATGATGTTAACTAAATTCTAAACGATGAGCTCAAATTTCATCTTCAGTTTATAACACCATCAAAGCAATTTAAAATCAAATTAAAGTAATTTACTTTAAATAACATTCAATTACAAAGGGTTTCTAACATTTCATCACCATTTTAAAATAGACCTGACGGAAAACTGCAAATCATTTTCTAATAAATTCGAAATTGTCTACTTTGAAGACAAATATCGTAAAAAATTGAATTATTTTGTTTGATCTACAAAAAGCCCGTACAATGCACGGATGGATGTAAGTCTCTTTGTTAAACTTACTTGGAGCAACACAATGAAAAATAGGGGTGGTTGTGTTGAAATCTTTGCTAGTTTCCGTTGGGTTTAACTTTCGTGCGTAAAGGGTAGCGACTTCCTACGTCATTGTATTGAAATTAACGCTTTAAGTGCACATTTTTTCTGGCAGATATTTAAAATTATCTTTTAAATACTACAATGATAGTCCAAAGATTCAACAATTGTAATGATTAATGCTTCATTATTACCTTCTTTTTTCTGGAATCTTCAAATGATCAACTGAAATATATTAACATTTGTAACTGCGTTGCTACCACTAGGTAACGAATGATTTAGAAAGACTTGTAATACTTCAATCACTTTTGCAAACATTTTATGACTGAGAATGATTGTGAAATGTCAATGTGATGATGGTTTCATGAAGAGTTTAACTGTCACTTCTTTTTATTTTACTGCAAACTGGGCAACATCTTCATTGTACTTTAATCAGCAGTTGACTACGTATGACTGGTCAATAAAGACAAATTTACCATCTTTTGTTATTCTATTATGCATCGCAATGTAAATTCGAACACTGATTTGCAACTCACAACATATGATGGAGTACCTTAAGGAACATATGTTTGTTTGTTATCGGTTTAAAGTAAGGGCCTGTAAGTCTCGTACAATTTTGGAACTTCCGGGATCAAAAATTGTACCCGGAAGTTACATTTTATACAAAGATTATTGACATTTTAAACAAAAATTTGAACGTCCTCTGACGTCATGTTTTGGCAGGAAACGTTTTCGAATTGCATGTTTATCGTGGATTCTCGTGAGTCACATGACGAGACTTACCCTATCTATTTTTCTATTTAAAAGATAACAATGTAGTTTAAGCAGACTTTAGCATCTTATTATCAAAACGACATGATTTACTTCCTTTATTTACTTATTACTAAGATCTCCAAAAGTATAGTCTTTATCAAAACAGGAAACAATTTCTTTGGTCACAACTAAATGGATAACCAATGCTTTTATTTGAATTAGAAAAAATGAATTTTATGAAAGAATAAACTAGTCTGAGACCTATAAACTTTTTATATTTCAATATGTCAAAACAAATACCAACCAACATTTAATGACGACTTGCTTCCCTCCTATCTGATTAGTGCTTTTACATGTTTTGCATTGAAAGTTATATCAGAACTTTTGATACTATACAATTATTGACTTTGATATAGGTTGGTACTGGAACTTATCAACCTGAAAAAAGTTATATTCACCGAGCTCAACCGAGTTGAATATTGCTTTTTCAGAGTTGATCAACCCTAACCTACTCAAAGTCAATTATTGTTTTTGTTATATGATAATACATTAAAGAGAACTTATTAATAAAGAAAATTGAAATTTCGATATCTTCTCTTTTTCTATTTTGTTAATAAATAAAAAATGCCGTAGTTAATCGCGAATGAAGTAATTCATTCTGTATAAATTGCATAAATAAAATTGATGTCATATTTTAATTAATGAACATTTTATTAATCCTAAGCTGATTTTGGCTAAACATTTAGATCTTATTTGTTATTTGTTCTCTCTCAGTTTTTAACATCTTTTGAGTTTATGGTCTTCCAAATGTTTAGATTTGATCTGCAGTGAAGAGACATAAGTTGTCGAAATACGCACATGCAAAAAATAAATTCACAGTAATTTCGGTATTTAGTTATTTAGAACAACAATAACATCCAAAAATCAAGTACTGCCATTCTTTCCTAAATTTGTTTGACTATGGATTCTGGATTTTTTTTTTCTATTTTCAGCCTATTGCAGGGTAACATAACATTCAAGGCACCCTGTGAGCTATTTTTAGCATATTGCAGGTTGACATTACATTCCATACAACATGCTAGCTATTTTTAGCACATTTGAGGTTGACATCATGCATACTCATTACTTATCAAGCTGTTGTAAGCCAATTAGAAAGCAGAAAAATACCATTATATGATAAATACTATTGTTAGAAGCACAAGACTATATCACTTAATGTAAGCCTTAAAACAATCTGTGACTTATATTTAATGACGTCATAATTACCATACGATTCTCTCTGAAGAATAAAATACAAACAGAAAAAAAAATTAAACAGATTTCACCAATGACAATAGGTACAAACAAAATTTAATACTTCTATTATTTAATATTTCACAGTTGATTCGTTACTGTCGCGCATGTAGTTTATTCAGCGATTTCTTAATAGAGCAAAAGCACTGTCCCAAAAGTTGCTTAGTCAGGGATTTGTTCAGCCTTTGTTGCTTTCATCCCCAGAAATTTTATGGCCGTCATCAAGATATCATTGACAGATACGACGTGTCTGTGTCCCAAATGAAAACGGACATTTTCAGCTAGATTTCACGTCTTCACGGATTAGACATAACCGGTTTTGATTCAAGCTTGGATTGACTCACTGATAGTGTGACGAGTGCCGCTAGCGAAGCAGGACATGCTTACCCTTCTGGAGCACCTGATGTCACTCCCGGTTTTCATGGGAGTTCACACTATGAGTGCCTTAGTTTTTAATGTCATCTTTTTATTCCCGTGCTTGTACCTGTCTCACGTCCTTGTTTTGTCTTTGTTTTTCTTTTTTGCCGTTTTTGCCATGTCTTCGGATTTTGATTTTTGTAGCTTTCGCTTCCCTAGTTCCTTTGGTATTTCGTTGTTGCTAGCCACATAAAAATACAAATAGTTACTTCTAGATGAAGAACAACAATAAAAGCGTTGTTCCTTTGCTTGTTTTTAACCATTTGTGTGTAGAGACTTTGTCCCATATCATTTACTCCATATCCTTTCGTTCACTATGAACAAAACAACAATGAGAGGCAATCACTATAAGACTCCAAAAGTAAAATGTTAAATAATGCTCAATAACTAAACGCTATCCTAAAATCTGTCATATATCTGGGCACAATTACTTAGTTTTCATATAAAACACGTTAGAGTATATAATAATTATAGTTTTCATAACGAGAAATAATTGTATATCGATGGATATCAACAAGAGTTATGTAATTTCAAAATATAATAAACGGTTCTTTCGAGTTGTTAAAACTATCTCTCTTATGATTTTCATAATATTTAGTGCCGAACTGCTGTTTTTTGTTTCAAATAACAAAACCGTTGCTAGTTAACGTTAATCACGGCCAATGAGATTTCAAAGTTGTCCAATAGAAACGTCGAAAAAGAAATAGCACATCACGCGTGATGTGTTATTAATTGCCACTCGACCAATGAAATTCCTGTACAAGCGATTCAACAAGTTCATATCTAACTCCAGCTTCAAAGTCTCGTTGTGTACCACAAATAACTATCCGTGCAAATAATAATCGTGCATCATAAGAGAAATACTAAATAATAATGTATCTGTTCAAATTTGTATTTTCAAATAAATAAAAATCCCTCCCAAATTTATAACGATCAAATAAAGGGGTCAAAATCTAAAAATTTTGGAAATCATGAGACACACACAATTACGAAATGAAGAGTAGGAAAGGGAGTAAGTAGACTTGATCTTTGGACAGCTTTATCAGACCGATAGACTTGAAACTCCACGATTTTGTCAATTTTTCCGCGAATAATTACTTTTCCAATAGAATATCTCCATAATTAGAAGTGATTTTAATACATATTTTCGTTTTAACCTAAAGTTAAGTTGATGAAAGACGTAATTAAATTATATAAAAGAAATCTTTCAAAAATAGGTACATGTATATTTATTGCCTTTACATATTTTTTTCTTGTGCAATTTGTAAAATAAAAGGTGCAAACTGGATAAAAATGAGTTACCTCTGATTTCAATTGTAGAAACAGTTACGGTGACCCGCACTTTTTATTGCATTTTCATAACGTTGTGATCAATTGAGTCAATCATTTTAAAAACTCATTGATAGAAATAGTTTATCTTTTATTTTCCACTAAAAGTAAGAAAGATCCAGTAAGGTTAAAATATTCTAGAACTAATTGAACTAGAAATTAACAGATAAAAGTTGTAGACACACATTTTTATTATATTCTTAGTAAAACTTTGAGGCAATGTCAAGTGGCAAGGTTTTTCTCTGGTGGCTGCAGTGACTGTGTTCATCAGAAAAGCTATAAAAGTCTATTATTCACTTTGTATACAATTAGATGACATTTCAATGTCAAACAACTTATAAGGATATTAAGATATATATTATCAATAATACAATTTAAGCTCTAACTTTACTAAACTAAACATTAAGTATTGTTCAGAAGTCAATAATACCTTAATCTATACCTACTTGTGAGGCTTGTTAGGGGGGGTCCCAATATTCCATATCCCAGTAAGTCTGGACTAAAATCCCCTTTGAAGATATCTAAATAGTTATTGAAATATCCCATATCCTTTTATCAAAATATCCCATGTCCATGTCAGTTTTGTCTCAAATATCTCGTATCCCATTACGAAAATTCGTTCAGATCCCACATCCCAATATACCCTAAACAAGCCTCACTTGTAATACAATTTTGAGGAGACAGACTTTTCATTGAAGAGAACATCCATTTAAATAAATGTTTGATCTATATACTGAAAATAATGAGAGGCGTGTTTCCATCTGTCGCCTAAAAGGATTGAAAAAGATTCAACACTATACAACTATGTCTCAGTATTTTGAAATGGTAAATATGATACATCGGCAAACGAATACCGAATCAGTTAACATCACTGTCGAACTGAAAAGTATCCTTGAATATAAAAAGGAAATTCTGGATATATGCTGCGAGTGCAATATTGAATCAGGTGGCGTAACAAATGGCCAATGGTGACATCATCATGAAGAACAATTATATAAACGTTTTTCTACTGCATGGTTTTACCACGTATTTATATTTTGTCTTATTCGCATTTATATTCTTTCATTGTTTAATAAACAAAATACCAAAATGGCTATTTCGACAGATGACCATTATCACAACTTTCATGTTAATTTCATCCCTCAAGAAATTCTATGGCCGTCACCATAACATCATTGAAAGATATGACGTGTCAGTATCCCAAATGAAAGTGGACATTTTCAGCTAGATTCACGTCTTCCCGGATTTGACTACCGACTTTGACATTTTCCCGGATTGAATCACTAACAATGTGACGGGTGCTGTTAACAGAGCAGGACATGCTTACCCTTCCGGAGCATCCGATGTCACTCTCAGTTTCACTGGAGTTCACACTGTGGGTGCCTTTGTTTTGAATGTTGTCATTTCTGTTTCTGTGCTTTGTATCTGTCTAACGTCATTGTTTTTTGTGTCTACCGTCATTGTTTTCTGTGTTCTCCTTTTGGCCGTGTCTTTGGACTTCGATTTCACTTCTTTGCTCCTTCGGTATTCTACTGCCGTTAGTTCATGTATGTCGCTTCAGTGCAGAAATGAAATTTGGCATTTTGAAGAGCAAATAATCAAAACACGTGGAACTCCCGATAGAGAGCGAACGATTTTTAAGACCTAAGCACAAAAATCAGCTAAGGAAAATGCTTTGTACAAGAAAGAAACTCTTTGTTTTATAAATTGTCTTCACCTCAATCATAAATTATCTAAGATGTACAGGAAAACTCAAAAAACATTTTTAAAGGACAACCTATAATTACTTGCAGATAAATCTCTGCATCGTAAATAACCTATTCAACAATATTCTCAAAATTGCTTTAAGATTCATTTTAGATCTTTTTTGACAATTTACAATTTTTGGTTAGTGGTCTTCTAAGTATATGATTTGATATGCACCGAAGAGGCACACGTTGTTATAGAATGGATTATAGAATGGTCATATTCAGTAACAAAATTTACAGTAACATCGGTATTTTATTATTAACTGAATGACCTTCATAACTATTATAGTATAACATAGATAGGATTACTATATAGACAACAAAGTTATACATAAATGTACTCTTCACTCCCAGACATGAAGAGACCATATCTACAGATGATTTACTGATGTTGCAATTAGCAGTTTATTTTGTCACTGTTAAATAAATGTGACCTATGCCAATGACAAATTAGGGAATAACAAGGATTTGATTTTTTCTAAATTGTGAACGAAGATGTTCTTTTAAAAACCAGAGGCTCCCAGGAGCCTGTATCGCTCACCTGGCTTTCAGTTTCAATAATCAAGCTAACACTTTAAGTTATACAGTTGATCTTCAGTCTCTCAAACTTTGGTAGCTCTAACACCACCAATATCTTGAACAGTATTTAAAGTCTGATCATGTTTTACTATATTTCTTTGTTGGGCTTTTTTGACAAAAAACATTCTTGTTAAGGACCACTTTCGACATCAGTTTTGAAGTCGAGACATTATTTGGTAAATGGCAGTCAATGAACAATTTTCAACATCCGTTTTGAAGTCGCAACATCAAAATCAATTTGGAAACCAAATTTTATTGAAATCGACAATGTTGGATTTTCCCGGCATTTTTGGCAGCCATTTTGAAAATGGCCGTCAACGAACAATTTTCAACATTAGTTTTGAAGTTGCAACATCAATATCTATTGGAAACCAAATTTCATTGAAATCGGACAATGTTGAATATTCCTGCCTTTTTTGGCGGCCATTGTGAAAATGGTGGTCAACGAACAATTTTCAACACCGGTATTAAAGTTGCAACATCAATAAGAAAAAGAAGGGAAACGGGGAATGTGTCAAAGAGACAACGACCCTAAGGGGAGCAATAACAACTCAAAGCCACCATAAGATCTTCAATGAACGGTGAGGAAACCCCACACCCAACGGTAGGTCGGAGTTGGCCCCTAAATAAAAGAGTAATCAAGTTCAGCGAAATAAGCATCTTCCTAGACTCCGATAGACATAAAGTGAACTAACTAGAAAACAGACAAGACACACAAAGGCTTAATAAATTTCCTGACTTAGGACAGGCGCAAACCTGCTGCGGCGGGGTTAAACTAGTTTTATTGGGCCCAAACCTTCCCCCTATAGCCAATGTGATAAATAAAAAAACGATCGTAACAACAGTAAAATTCAGTTGGCAACAGGACTGAGTCAACTGTGAAAAATGAAACTGAAAGAACTAAATATACGGACATAAACATGAAATCACAAGATACTACTAGCAGTTAACTGACATGCCAGCTCCAGACCCATTACCAACTGACAAATTAAGTTATGTACCCTCAGTATACAGCTTCCATCAAGATCCCTTCCTGTGAGGAGTTTAGCATAATGATTTCATGTATATACTGGAATACATAACCCGTGTCCATGCAATACTGATTTTAGAAATTTAGAATGTGTTTAGTTAAAATGCAAAGACCCTATCAAAAAATCAATGTTAATACCAAAGAAGGCCATACGTAATGACTTGACGACAATACTGTAATTATAACCCTTATGAATTAGACGATTTAAAGGTTTTATAAGTTTGATAGGTGAGTGTAAGTATTTTTTACTTTTATGTAAAACATTACCATAAAATAAGGGGTGTGAAATGCCAGCCTTGATAAGATGTTTACAGGTTGCATTGTATTTACGAACTAAGTCTTTATATCGATGATAAAATTTAGTAAAGGTTTTAACTAGTTTATGATAACGAAAACCTTGATGTAATAGTTTTTCAGTTATGAAAAGATTCCGTTCATTAAAATCGCAAACTTTATTACATACTCGAGCAAATCGAACAAGTTGAGATATGTAAACACCATATGACGGCGCTAATGGAACATCACCGTCCAGAAATGGATAATTAACTATGGGAAAAGAAAAATCGTCCCTTTTATCATAAATTTTAGTGTCTAATTTACCATTCGTTATATCAAAATTGATGTCTAAGAACGGACAATGATGATTATTAGAATTGGCTTTATTCAAAGTAAGTTCTTTAGGGTAGATGTCCTTATAATACGTATTGAAGTCGTCATTATTTGGAAACCAAACTTTATTGAAATCGGACAATGTTGAATTTTCCCGCCTTTTTTGGCGGCCATATTGAGAATGGCGGTCAACGAACATTTTCAAGTTGCAACATCAATATCTATTTGGAAACCAAATTTCATTGAAATCGGACAATGTTGAATTTTCCCGCCTTTTTTGGTGGCCATTTTGAAAATGGTGGTCAACGAACAATTTTCAACACCGATTTTGAAGTTGCAACATCAATATCTTTTTGGAAAACCAAATTTCATTGAAATTGGACAATGTTGAATTTTTCCGCCTTTTTTGGCAGCCATTTGAAAATGGCAGTCAACAAACAATTTTCAACACAGGTTTTGAAGTAGCGACATCAATATCCACTAAGATACCAAATCGCATTGAAATCTGACAATGTTGAATTTTCCCGCCTATTTTGGCGGCTTTTTTGAAAATGGCCGTCAATAATAATTTTTAACATCGGTTTTGAAGTTTTGACATCAATACTTAAGTGGAAACCAAATTCCGTTGAAATTGAATAATGTTAAATTTTCCCGCCTTTTTGGCGGCAATTTTGGAAATGGTGGTCAAGGAACAATTTTCAACACTGGTTTTGAAGTCGCAAAATCAATATGTATTTGGAAACCATATTTTATTGTAATCGGACAATGTTGAATTTTCCCGCCTTTTTTTGGCGGCTATTTTGAAAATGGTGGTCAACGAACAATTTTCAACACAAGTTTTGAAGTCACCACAGCATTGCAAACATTTTATCAATTTACACTTAACCTTCAATTTATATAGTTTTGGAAATTAAAGACGAATAGTATGAAAATTTTAAAACTTCTTGGAAAAAGGGCAAAAACTCCTACAAAAGTTTTTGGATTTTCTTCCAAATTTCAGGGCGGGTATATCTTGATTTACTGAACATTTTTGCAGTTACACTTGACCTCTTTCTGTTACACTTTTTAAAATAAAAAATAAAAAAATGCACAAATTTTGAAAATTTTACGGAAAAGGGGCTATAAATACAAAATATACCGATGTTGCACAAAAACAGTAAATTTCGTTATACTGTACACGTGTTTCAAGGAGTAACCTCTCATCAGCAGCACTCCGAGATGGGTTTTCAGAGTTTCTTCAAAATGCACTACAGGTAGATCTCATCATACTAATAATTTTTATCCCATGTAAGATTTTTTTTATATCTGTACAGTTTTCGAGTTATTGGCCAAAAACTGCAATTTACCCCCTATGTTCTATTTTTAGCAACGGCGGCCATGTTGTTTTACCTACCGCTTTATCGAACACAATTTTGATAAGCAATACTCTAATGATGATTCAGGCCAAGTTTGGTTACATTTGGCCCAGTGGTTTCAGAGGAGAAGATTTTTGACATTGTTGACAGACAGACAGACGGACGGACGGACGACGGACGCATAGTGATAGCAAAAGCTCAAATGGTCTTTTAGGTCAGGTGAGCTAAAAAGCAAACGTGTTAAACATTATTATGTAAAAACCCTTCTTGTGTGATAATGCAATCGCAATTGCAAACACAAAATAATAGTAGAGAAAACATACGGCGAAAAATTAAGAAAAAAGGCTTAATTATAAAATATTGTGAAAAAACTTATCAAAACTCTGGTGTCAATTACTTTTGGAGTGTAAAAAACTCTATTGAAGTTTTAGATAAATTGCAATCAATACAAAAACCAGTTTCATCTATCGACAGTTATGATTTTTCTACACTTTATACAACACTTCCGCATAATCTGATAAAATCTAAATTGGGACAATTGATTAAATGGTCTTTTAAATTTTCTGGACTGCAGTTTATTTGTTGTAACAAAACGCAAGGATTCTTTTCTAATATCACTTACAACAATCATTCCTCCTGGACGTGTGATGATACGATTAAAGCACTTAATCTTTTGCTTGACAACATTTTTGTTCGTTTTGGCAACATTGTTTATCAACAGGTCATTGGAATTCCCATGGGTACAAACTGTGCACCTCTCATTGCAGATCTTTTTCTTTTCTGTTACGAACGTGACTTCATGAAAAAATTACAAAATGGGACCATACAAAACAGTGATCAACTTATTTCAATTTTCAACGATAACAGCAGGTATATTGACGATATCCTTACTATTGACAATCCCCAGTTTTTAGATTATGTCGACATCATTTACCCACAACAACTGAAACTTAATAAAGCTAATAATGATTCTAAGAATTGCCCTTTTCTGGATCTAACTATCATCGTTGACTCTGGTAAAATAAAAACTAAAATTTACGATAAAAGGGATGATTTTGATTTCAGTATTACTAATTTCCCTTTTC
>MJUU01048334.1:132536-143684 GCA_002080025.1 Modiolus philippinarum | reverse complement strand
TAAGGGCATTTCCCATCCTCGATTTTACGGAAATGTTGTTAAAAAATGCCAGAAACTGATTAAAAATCCAGCAAAACTGGGACGTAACTTACATTCTTTACGCAATAGGGGATATCGACAGGATATTCTGCACGTGTCCGTTAAATTAGCTTTGGGATCCAGTGACCTGAGGATTTTACACACATACTGGCCTCTCACTGATACTGCCGATGTCTACTGAAATACATGACGATTCTTTACCAAACCCATTGGGAGTTTTGAATTTGATTTTCCTTCCGTAGTGCGACAGTGTTTTACCAGCAGACTAGGCTCCTTGAGCTAGCCGGCAGTTTAGCGGCGAGCACTCTTTGACCCATCTTTCAAAATTACGTTTTGTCCCCCCCCATTTTTCTTTTCTAGATTGTGGTCATGGAGTTAGTAGTCTACCTGTATGGGTTTTATTCGTATGTTTATTCTACGATAGGGAAACGGGACAGAGAAAGGGGAGGTTTGGGTACCCATAAACCGGTTTAACCCTACCGCTGGCTTTTGCTAGTGCCGGTACCAAGTCCGGCTGTCCCGAGTTCCTATCGTTGTTTATGTTTGTCTTTTGTATTTTTATTGTGGGTTTTTTTCTTGTGCAGTTCCTATTTACTTTCTGGCATGTGGCTATGTTTTTCGGCCATTGTAGGTGTTTCCTGTTATCTTTTTTATTCCATTTTCCTTCAAGATCGAGACAATATTAACAAAACTCGGAGCGATTTCATATTGAATGAAGAGAAATAATGACATCGCCATCTTGCAGTGTTCAATGACGTTTTAAATACAACACATTTAAGTTGCATAATAACGGAATTTTGACATGTTGTACATGTGTTTCAAGCAGTACCATTAGGTTCGAATAAAATGGAAATTCACAATTTTAACAATAGCCAGAAAGAAGTACCTATTACAATAATGTCGAAATTGGAAGCAAAATTCAGGTTCTTCGATATCTACCAAGTTCAATTCATAGAGTGTAGCCTCCATGTTTTAGTGGTGAACTCAAAATTGTAAAATACATAAGTAAATCTTTTTTGAAAATATATCGCTAACGTTTGGTTAGAATCCGACTTGAAGTGTTATTAATCTGGACTAACCAACCACAGGAACAAATTACAAAGTATCAAACGGTTAACATAAGTGTACGTGGATAAAGTCTATGGCTACAAATTTGCTATACACTGGTATCATGGTACACTAATGATAGACATCATTTGAATTTAAATTGAAAACCAGTCCTTGTACTTATATCATGTATACATGGTGACAACATTAGGAAAAAAAATGAAAAATCATGTAAAACATTTTGATTAATTAGTCATCAAAATTGGCGGGAAAAGCTTTTCCTTTATTTTCAAGCAGCCTTTTTATGCCTTAAGTACATACAAATATTAGTGAAGTCAATAAAACTTTGTAAATTGTTAATATTATGCATTTTAAAGTGTTTTAAGATATCCACTTGTTTTGAATATTAAATTTCATACTACATTATGGCCCTCTCACACTATTACGTACAGCACCGACGTGTGAGAATATTTTCTTGCTCGCTATTGTGCTTTGTATAAGTTAGAGACACGTTCTTAACACGTTTCAAAGGCATCGACACACGTTGGGGTGTGGTGTTGAACGTTGGGTGTGTGGGAAATTTTGAACATGATAAAAAATTCACGACATTCGCCAGCTTGTTTTAATAAGTTATGAACACGTTAGAAGAACGCTAGAGATCCGTTATGCACACTATGTGTGCGATATGTACATTTGTAGTAGTTTCTCCAAAGTTGTTTTAAACGTGGAAATAACGCAAACCGAGCGTCCTTGAAACTAAGGAGTGAAGTATTAGCCGATGATGTATTATAAAAATAATGGTTAAAGAGCAAGATCAAATTCAAAAGGAATGGAAATGGCTGCTTTATTTTAGCATCAGACTCACAAATTTCTTTAAAAATAAATTTTGTGATTTTTGGGGGACATATTCGTCCTTAAGTCCGTCATATTTTTCTATCCAATTGAACTTTTGAAAATGACATTGGGGTGAAGAATTTCCGACTCGTCTGATGAAAGATCGTCAGAACGATATACAGATGTTCTATAAATGCTTGAAGAACGTTAAGAATGCGTTCGGTATACGTTAAGTACGCTTGAAAAGACACCGTTGAAACGTGATCATTGGCTGTTACATGTTTTGTGAGCCTTAACAGACAAGTTATAGATAAGTTTTCCGTGCATTGTTGGTCGTTGGCCTGACGTTTTGAGCGCGTTGTCGTATAATTTGGGGTCCGCCAAATTTACGTATCCGGCCGGATACAGAATGTTAACATTTTGGATCTGGGTATCTATTATTCTGTATCCGCCCGTATAAGTTTGGGTCCGCCCAGTTTACGTATCCGGCCGGATATAGAATGTTAACATTTTTGGTCTGGACAAAAAATAATGAAATAAAGACTTGTAAATGTAAGATATTACTGACATTTATGAAAATACTTTTGTCAAGACCACTGAACATCAAAAGTTTTCGCTTACATATGTCTCTTCCTGCTTACCAGGTATAAAATAGCACAAGAAAAATATTGTCATAACTGACATATCTATTATAGTATAAGATCCCATAAATGAAGTCATGCAACGTAATAAAATCGTTTACATTCATGTGGAAAGTTTTTAAAATTATCGGAAATGCCATTAATTAAGTTATTAACTTTTATTCAAAAGAGACAATTATTTTTAGTTTAAACATATTTTTATTTAAATTCATGACACATATACAAGCATACATCATACATAATAAGCATAACAGCAAATTAGGATTCAGAAACAAGCTGAAATCAGCTAATATAAATCTGTCTCCTTAATTAAAGACGACATAAATGTAATAAGCATGAAAGTGATGTTGACATATAATGTTATAACATAAGAAGGAAAAAGATTACAAAGAAAAAAAAATACATGACACTGTATGGATGAAATGAGTCAAAAATTAAGTAAAAGCAATTTAGCTATTTGAAGTGATAAACCTCTTGCTTTTTATAATGTATTTTTGAACTTTAAGGAAAATCTCCCTATTTTGGTCTAAATTTAGTGTATCTGAACCAAATAAAAGAAGTTTCGAATTTATATTTCGTGTACAGTTTATCGTAAAAATCAATTCGTTACGTATGTTAAGATAATTTGGGCAATTAAGTAAGAAATGGACAGTCGTTTCAATTTGTCCACAAGTACAATTTGGAGAATCTACAAGGTTGCGACTGAAAAGGTTTTCGTTTAGAGAACTACTTCCAAGTCTCAACCTGGTGTGCAGAATCTGACCAAGTCTTGAACCAACGTAGTAATATTCTGGACATTTACAAGATTGCTGATTAATCTTGTTTTTAAATATATCAATTGAAGGGGAGTTACGGATCTCCTCCTTCAACTTATTCCACAGTTTTATGGTAGAAGGTAGAAAGTAGTCTGCATAAAAGCTCGTGTTTGTACGGATTTCCGAAATATTTCTCGATTGTCGTGTGTAATGCGCATGTAAATTTTCAACGAGAGAAGGTACACAGTTTTGTAAGTAGACAGGAGTTAAATTATTTACCATTTTATAAAAAAGCAGCAATTTGTGTTTCTCCCTTCTACCTTTCAACGATTCCCATCCCGTTTCCTCATATAGTTTTTTAATTGCGGTTAATTTAGTACCTCCCGTAACGATTCGCATTGCTTCTATTTGTACATTTTCAATTTTATTTACAAGACCAAGATTGTTATTGTCCCAAACGACGTCCCCGTATTCTAAAATTGGTCTTATGTACGAGACATAGATTTTTTCCAATGTAAATCTATCGAGGATAAACCGGAATTTACGTAATATATTTAGCCTTTTATATGCTTTCTTTACTATATAATCGATATGGTCGTTCCACAAACCATTGTTGGAGAAGTACATCCCCAAGTGTTTATGACTAGTTACTTCTTGTATTCTACAATTATTCATATATAAGGGGGCATGAACAGGTTTGTTAAGTTTTCGAGAAACTAGTAAGGATTCAGTTTTTTGGGGGTTGAAAGTAACCAGCCATTGTTTTGACCATTGATGAATTTTCTTTAAGTCTTCGTTGAGCAATCTTGCAGTGTTGTCAGGATCGTCAACTATGAGATAAAGACTAGTATCATCAGCAAATAATTTTATACACGCATTTATATCCGAAACAATGTCATTAATAAATAAAATAAATAATAAGGGTCCAAGAAAAGATCCTTATGGAACCCCTGCGTTAACAGGTTTCCAATCTGAAAAGCTATTATTTAACACTACGCGTTGATATCTCCCAGTAGGTAGCTTTCCAACCATCGAAGCAAGTTTCCAGAAATACCGTACTGGTGTAATTTGAAAAGTAGACCTTTGTGTCATACCCTATCGAAAGCTTTACTAATGTCACAGAATACAACTCGAATTTCCTTCCCGTTGTCAAGAGCCCTCCCGAAGTCGTTGGAAATATCAATTAGTTGGTTTATAGCAGAATCCCCTTTTGTAAAACCCGATTGATGCTGAGTAATAATATCGTTCTGAAATAAGAAGTTATTATTTTTAAGAGGGTGTTGCGTTTATCATATCTAAGTAAAATTATTACCTAAATAACAACAAATGAAAACTTTTTAAAAGTAAGGATATACTACAATATACATTGTAAGTTGTATTTCGGAAGTTCAATAGCTTGGATATTTCTCGTTGTTTTATCCCAACACTTTCTGAAGAAAGTTCGGAGATATTGTTTTCGCCTCCGTCAGGGAATCTGTAACCCTGTTGTAAAAGTTTGGCTGTGATAGTAAGGCTACGTTCATTAAAATCGTCAAAAGTAAAACAAACGTGTGCCGAATAGTACTAGTTGAGAAATAAACACCCCGTAGGAAGGAGCTAGAGGAACAAAGCTGGTTGTGAACATAACTTTAACCCCTATTTCGGATCCTGCAGAAGGCTCCATTGTAAGAAACAGAAATGATTTGACTTTATTTTCTATCTGCTCAACATTACAGTAGTTAGTTAAATAAAATCAATATGATAAAAGTAATAATAATTAATAAGTTATAAAAAACAAAAATGTTAAAACTTGTTCACTAATATCAAAAAGAAAGAAAAAAAACTTACGTGACGAAACAAAAAATAAATAAATAAATATAAATAAAATTTAAAAAAATCAAACAATATTTAAAACAAAATGAATAATGAATAAATAAATAAATACTTTTGAATGAATAAGATAATGACATGAATTTTAATCTGGATGGTGGTTATTTTACCTGTTCATCCAGGTAAATTTAAACAATGGTTATTTCTCTTTCCGATACCGAGTTTGCCATAGTCTTTCGTATATTTATTATTATGAAATGCAAGTAGTTAATTAATTAGTCGAAATAATGTAAATGAATACCAAATAATTTTGAAAACATCGTAAATTTATAGATCGCTGTTATGTGTTTTATTTTCAAGACCGGGAAAATGTTTCGAGCTCGGGTTGGGGATACTCCTCTTTGAAACAATCAAATATGTCGTAAAATTGACTTGAAATAGTTGTCAAAACACCTTTTGGGGCAAAAATCTAATTTAACATAGAATAATTGACCCCAATCGTAACAACTCGGCCTAATTTAGTGTAGCGGAAATGGCCGAGTAGCTACGATTGTAATTGACCCCGGACCCAAAATTATAGCCGGAAGCCGGATTCAGAATGTTAACATTTTGTATCCGGCCGGACCTGTAGTGGACCCGGACCCAAAATTATGCCACACCGTCCAATAAGAAAATTTCTTCGATTTCTTCGGCGTATATCAACGTTCTTACAAAAATTCGCGAATGTCGGCACACGTTGATTAGAACGTTATAGTGTGACAGGGCCTTTAAGAAAATATATGTAAAAATAAGTTTATTACTGTATTTTTAATAGTAAAATAAAGCAAAACACAAGGCGTGAAAGTCTAATTGTTTAATTTAGCCAAACGTTTTGAATTTTTTCGATGATGTTTTGAAACGAACACAGACAAATGTGTTTTAATTCAAACTGCATAGATATTACGATATTACGCAATTCAAACATGTCGTTCATTATACCATCATTTAAAGATCACACATTTATCAAATCACTTTGACGAAGAATTGTGTACTGTTCCCATGTGTGCGTAGGGCAATAATTAATGTCATGTGTCGGAAACCAGTACATCACGTGGTTATATTGCGATTGTCAGCATAAAATTATTTTTTAATTATAACCGGTTTGAAATCGTCGAATTAAAAGGAAATCAACTCAACATGACAAATATGTGATCTGCTCAGCTGATCCGAAAACATAGTTATAAACTGATATATTGAAATATCAGCAATAACACGTAACTGTGTAAATTTTGACAGGTTTGTACTAACAACAAAGTGCAAACAAAAGTACATTTGCTCCTGTAAAAAGGCATTTTACGCAGTAATCGAATGTCAATTGACGAATCATTAAATAGTAAGCATGCAGTACATTTGTACCTATCTTAAATTTTAAAAATATAAACCATAAAATTCAATATAACAGTTCATAGTGTCAAGATTAATCCATGATAAACGCTTACAAGATACAAATTGGTTTTAATATAATGCTTTAAACGCGTTTAATTATATGTGTTATATTAAACCCTCATCCGAAGAAAAATGAGATGTGTCCCTACCGTTCGAACTAGATTTTGTTAAAACACCAGAAAAAAATTGTTAAAGAAAAGGTTTTCCGAGTTCAAAGCAACACTTCAGTCAAATTCAGTGGACCCTTTGACCACTTATGGCTCAAAAACAGTCAGAGATACGCAAAATCTGTTTAATATTATCAAAAGTTTACAAGGGGAATTCTAAGAAAATTCCGATCCAAACCTGATGAAAAGTAAAGATTTTATATCTTTTGAAAATATTGCAATTATGGCCCCTTTAACCTCTTATTGCTCGGAAGCAGTAAGAGATACGCTAAATCTGATGACATACTACTGAAAGTTTACAACAAGGGGAATTCAAAGAAGCAATCCCATGAAAAGCCGATAAAAGATAAAAAATATAGGTGATACGTACATTTGGAAATTTGGTCCCTTACGGCCCCTCATAGCTCCTGAATAAAACAATTATGAAAATTCTAACGGTAAAGAGCTATAATAATTTTCATAAAGAATCCATTGAAAAAAACTGCATCAAAATGGTACTGAAAAAAAAAACAGCTGTTTTGTTTAACCCGAGGACTGAACTGGTGCACGAAGCTGAAGGCTGAGTCGAACAGTTTAGTCAGAGGGCCAAGCAAAACAATTGTTGCTTGAGGACCAGGTCTGTAACTGTTTTGTTATACCTTTTTATGTTCAATGTGTTTTTGTCTTTAAAAATGACTGTTTTGTTGGCTTGACCATCTGTATTACATTTATGGAATGGCAAACTTGCAGTTTGGTTAAGTTCTGAATACAATTCATGTCGCCAGGTTTGTGGTGCAGACGACAGGAGATTGCATCTGATATGGGCGTGATGTTTTGAACCAATTTAAATAAGGCCGGCGGTCAACAGTTCGGTTGCGGTCAACAGATTGAAAACTGTTTTCCGTCAAAAGATGGTTTTTGGTTTGAGAAAATAAAACTGACAAATTGTCAATTTTTATTCCCAGTGCATTTATATAAGGAAAATATTTTAAGGTATAACAAAAATGTATATTCGTAATATCATTTTCCGACACTGATTAGATATTTTGCAGTTTTACTAATGTTTATTATTTTTCAAGCTATGTTCATTTAGAGAGATTTTTCATAACTATTCAGTTCTCAATATATATTCTGTTTACACGCCACCTAAAATATAAAAATTGACATTTGAAGCTTGACATTTTGTAAGAATTATAAAGAACATACAATTGCACATAATTGAATTCTCAGAGAACATAAAACTGGTTACGAATTACAAAATACCGAAGTTAGTGTTAATTTAATTTCTGCATATGCGCATTTTGACAAATTATGTCTCTTGAGTGCAGATCAAATCAAAACATTTGATTTTTATAGATAGATATGAGTGTCACTAATGAAAACTGACATTTTCAGCTAGATTCACGTCTTCCCGGATTTGACAAAACCGATTCTGACTATATTCTGTATTGACCGTCTGACAGTGTAACAGGTGCTGTATACAGACCAGGACGTGCTTTCCCTTCCAGAGCACCTGATGTCACTCTTTTTGAGAGTTCACACTGCAAGTACTTTAGTTTTTATTGTTCTATTTGTAGTGTTTGCGTTTTTTTGGTTGTAAAGAGTCTTTGGTCTCCCGTCTTCTGGTGTTCTTACTTTTGCCTTGTCTGTGGACTTTGATTTCTTGTTATTCTACTGTTGTTGTTTTGAAAATCCATTTACCGAAATATTTGTAAAAGCTGAAAGAGAACGAATTACCAGTGGAATTTAAAAAGGGAAGCAAATACCAGCTAAGGACAGGGCTGTACAAGTGGGAGATACCCCTAAGTTTTAAACAAAATTTTGTTGAATTTAGATATTGCAAGTTGCCAAATACGGGAATGCTTCCCTTTAAAAGTAATGTAAACATGAGTAAATCTTCCGAGTAACATCAAGGTATTCTTTGTCTTGCTTTGTAACGGGAATTCACACACACTTTATGCAAATCACTGAACATCAACGTTCCTGTCAGTTTAGTACATGTATCTGCATATGGCCATTTCGACAACTCATGTCTCTTCGGTGTTGATTAAATCAATTCGAAGACCGTATACTTTATGATATTTAAAAAAAAAAAAAATATCCTAAAAGGAAAATTAAAAATCAGTTGAGGACAGAGCTTTGTGATGCACCCATGCTAGCATCTTGACACGTTAGTTCCTACAATACTTTATAAGTTTCGCAGAATGTATTTCGAAATATGGTACAAGACTGTGGAAATCAAGGATGGTAAGTTAATAAGAACTATCTTTCTTTCACGATCTTCGCTAGCGTAAAACGTAAAAATATCGCTAAAAATAAATCGTCACAAACGATATTTATCTATATTTAAATCCACCAGCAGAAAAATGAAATCAGTCGCCGCGAACTTCTCATCCACAGAAGGTACAAAAATGCGAAAATCGAAAAATAGTGGGTAGTTATTATACTGGGGAAAAATAGAATATTAGAAGAGATGTTTTAAACGACTTACAAACTTTGCACAGGAGTATCAGTAATTGGTATCCCTTTATATTTATAATGCAATACTATAATTATGTTTTCATAAATATCCTCATAAAAAACATGTGTAACCGGAGAGCATGAATCTCCTTAAAAAATTGCCATGTGTCACCAACCGGGATCGAACCCGGGACATCTAGCACTTCAGCAAGCCACCTAACCGAATGAGCTAAGGAAATATTCCGTTAGCTCAGTCGATTTTTACTGGCTATATATCTACTACCTACTACAACGCAGGTAGGCTGTTATGCAAAAAAAAACAAAAACAAAAACAAAAATAAAAACAAAAAAAAAACAGAGAGACTTGTAGCAAGTCTAATTTGGCCCTAAAAGTATTTGCAAGGTACCCAAGCAGGCAATATATGTCAGATAGACCTAATATTCTTTCATGTTGAATCTTTATGCAAAATTTGATGACTATATGTATGTTTTTCACAATTATCATGATACATGTACATGTTTAGGCATAAATGCAGACGCGGATGGAGACACGAACGGTGACGCCGGGTGTATTCAAGTCCTACCCAACACTTCGTTTAGGATAACATTAATAAGCTACAAATTAGACACCTGAGAATGATATAGGAATTATGTCTTTCAGCAAAATATACAGGTGTAGCAATTCTTAGAAGTTCCCTTCTTATTTCAACTTGTTTCATATGCTATCAATATTTTGCTGATTAATATCCCATTTGGTTCCAGTTCTCAAGTTTTTTCACATTAGATCTGAGAAATATTTGATTTATATCTGCACTAATTTGAATTGAATTGCAGTCTTACCAAATATTCGGTAGTGAATATATTGTTCTTAAAAATACTTTTTCAATTTAGAGGGAGCGAATTATTTTTAACCCAGCACCATATTCATAACTAACAGAAACTAACAATAAATAATTGTATAATTCCTAGAAATATCACGGTACTCTCAAAGTCTCAAGTGGCGGTATTTCCTATCGATGTTTGCATAATTGTTATTCACAGACAACGCACTTTTGACACGCTCTGATCTGACCACGTCAATGCGATGATCTATTACAGCTTTCACTTGTCTTATTTCTAGTTAAGAAAGAAGATTTATTGGATAAAATCAGTGATATGTTTCTTATATAGTTCTATTTCACTGCATTAGGTATTGTTTCTGTGGTCATGTTACTTGTAATTGATTCTTTAGACAGATTTTTATATCACTATACAATATACAAAGTAATATTACCCAGAATTCAACCTCACTAATCTAACAAAATATGAAACCAACACTTTCCAATCTCCTATAATTGACAGCCAGAATGTTGTTCATTTGGAATAGACATATTGTGGAGCTCAATTTGCCATGTAATTTATCAGTAATTTCTGAGGTGGGGTTTATAACTAAGCTTGTTAAGTCCTGAGGACAGCAACTTAAAACAATCAAATCGACAGTTATAACAATAAAGTCGTGTGTACAGACAACTTTCATCATATCAATTGGTAGTAAATGTAGAGTTTTGGTTTGGAGGCAGACATGGTAAAGTAATGAAGCCATTAGTTTTATGAATAAACTCTATAAAATATGGAGTATGAATATATACATTTTTATAATGGCTAATAGGAAAGAGTGGAGTTAAAAAAATGTGTAAAATACAAATTTGCATAATTTTAATCAAAACACGCCTGTCTGCAAAATGAAAGAAAGCGCTTCAAAGAACCCTTTCCATATTCATTGATTCATCTTTAAAAAATTATGGACAACAAAAAATCAGCAAGCTCATACAAAATCAGAAGATGTTTCAAGCCCAATTAGAGATCACTTTTTTGAACAAGCTGAACATTTCTTACAATTTATACTTTTATATATTTAAAGTCTATTATTGAATAACTATTTATTGATAACAAATAACTAAATACCAAAGTTACTGTTGATTTATTATCTGCATATGCGCATTTCGACAACTT
>MJUU01048334.1:109599-125153 GCA_002080025.1 Modiolus philippinarum | reverse complement strand
TCGAAACAAGCTTGCCAGTTTATTTTCGAAGGTGGGCGATATTTAGGTCCTTTTCTAAAGAATCGTCTAACTTCTTTGTCTACAATAATGCTCAAGTCCCCCATTAATATATGCCCAGAAGGATCATAGCGATAAGGCGAGGTGGAACAGTCACAGCTGCTAGGGTAGTTCTTCTCGAAATTAGCATCACAGGTAATAGAAGAGAAGTTGAGGTTTTTTGTAAGTAAAGGAGATGACAGGCATATCCTGATTATCAAAATAAACCGGAACAAGTTTTTGAACATCCGGGTCCCGAAAAATGCCTGCAATATCGATCAAATCGATACCCTTATTAATATATTTAATTTTCAAAAATTGTTTTTTGTGTTCATTCGGTTTGTCGATTCTAGGATAAAGTCGATGGAAGCAAAATGCGTCGATAATTTTAGAAATTAATTTAGAATTTAAGACTTAACCGTAGTTTGTAATAATAAAGGAGCGACCATTTGATTTTTAGGGGAAGGGATGAATTTGAAAAAAAAATCCAGGATCAGAAATTTGGTAAAAAAATTATCAGAACTGGAGGAAGCTGAAAATAAATAACCAGGATGACATATAAATTCCAGACTTTGGACGAAAACAAAAACGACAGGATTGCTTCAAGTGAGAAAAAATTTGTCAAGATGGAAGATTGCATGCAAAAATATCAAGGATCAGACGTTCCTCCCCTCCCATAAAAATCAAATGGTTGCTCCCAAATGGAATTGTGACTTACCCGATGTTATAAGGCGAAGCAAATGCTCTCAAGCATTCACCATAGTAATTGAGGTAATGGAGTCCTTTGTATTCATAAAGAAAACGCAAACGTTTTGTTATTTGGAATATTTAGGATTCTGTGGTTGCATCGAAATGGTGTGGAAATAAAAATATGTTAATTAATCAAATTAACAATTTATGAAAGTGAATTCGCATTGAAGAGTTTAGTTTTAAACAGCAAGTTTGAAAATTAGATTATGAGAGATTTCACAAGCATCTTAATTTATTAAATACCAATAATTTTACTTCTTGTGAAATGATATAACAATGTCATATTATTCATAAATTGATTAGTCATTCTTCAGTGGGTTGCTATCCGAAACTTCAATTTATATGTTTTGTTAAGGTACATGTAACATGTAGTAACCGCGACTTATAACTTTTTTGTTTTGTTAGTGATTGACTTCAACTACTTTGTTTTTGATAGTACCCGACTTTTAATCAAGTTTCGATTTGTTGGTTACCGGCGATTAGTCAATTTCGTTTTGCTTGTAACCGACTTTTAAGACATTCTGTTCTTGACAGTATACGAGTATAGATTACATTATGTCTTTGAAAGCAACTGACTTTTATCAGTCTTTTTTATTGTTTTGTTGGTAACCGATTCGCATTTACAGGTGAGCATTGCCAGTTTCCTGTAATGCAACAGGTCTCCACGCAAAGATAAGAATTTCACAAACAAATGCAGATTGTACTGTAGTAATGCCGAATTTTAGGGCAAAAATCTGTCAATTTGTATTTAGATAGTACGATGTCAACATTGAATCTGTGTTCCAACGCCTTACAACGGGGGCACCAGTTACCAGGGTATCAGTGATTGGGCGTCTATACATATAGCTATGTACAACTTATACTCATAAAAGATATTTTATAATTGATAAAATATACAAACAATTTAAATGAGCAAGAAGTACTATATGAATGCATAAAGTCCAATAGAAAAAACTCATAACATCAAAAACAGTTCTACTATCAGATATACCATTAAAATTATAAACTAACAGTTCTAAGATTCATTTTGCTTTGAAATCTCATTTCTTGCTTTAAAACAGTTATACAGATATATTCTTCCATAAAAATCGAAAAAGTACTAATAACATGACTAAAAGCAAAACCAATGTCGCCAATTAGAAACTGTACTTTTGGCACTTTTGGCGACAGTTCTATAAAATTAAAATTCAGTGGACTTTGATCAGAAAATAAATAATCGAACTTTGAACAAAATTGTTCAAGCGTTGGACAATTTAACAGAAAATGTTCTAAGTCTTCTAATTCACTTGTATCACATAAAGGACAAATGTCATTTTCAGACAAGTTCATCTAGAAAAGATACTTGTTAAGTTGAATATGTTATGTCCTTGCAAGTAACTGGAGCCTACAAGACATAAAATCATTCGTATCATTTTAAGGGATCAACCATTTAACCTGAAAAGGGGGTATGGATTTTTTTTCTGAAAAAAATATTCTGAAGCTGATTCTATGTGAAAAAAATATTTTGGCTGCAAAAATGATGAAAAAAATAATCTGAAGGGGGCTTTCTGCCTAAAAAAATAATGCTAATTTTCCAAAGAAAAATATTTTGTTTCTACTAGTTAAAGAAGATTTCTGTCCGGAAAAAAACCATTACCCTCCCTTTTCAAGTCAAATAGTCGGTCCTTAAAGATATTTCTGAACACAAAAATAAATTAAAGTATTCAATTGGTTACAGACACATGGTAGTAAATCATTTTCATTACATAATTTGTATTAGCATTTTAAATGTGGTCGACATGTCTTTACTGGTGGTCCAACTTTTCAAAAGTTCACAAAAACTAGTCACTGAAATCCTACTGACGGAAACAAAATTGAATTGTTAACTACATCATCTTCAATGTATTCAGACATTCAAGTAAAACCTAAAAAAATTTTCATTGAAGGAGGATAAAATAATATTCCTACAATATTACAAAACGAGTGCAGCAACAGAAATACAATGACCTGCCTTATGAGACCATTCAAGTGAGAGCATGAAAAATACCTCCTAAGTACACGTGGTCTTTAGTTTCAGGTTCAATTTATATAAAATAGACTTCAAATTAAGGGGTCTCAAAACTGAAAGCAGTTTTTTCTTTAATACAGGTGTTCTCTGTAGAAAGTTTTTTTTTGTAACAGGGCATGAAATAGCTTAAGTGGTCCAATAGTTAAAATTAGCAAACGATGAGTATTCCAAAAAGGCCTACAAAGCAATTCAATCAATGAAATTTCGTTTTGGCGCCATTTAACTTTAGTAAGGCTGGTAGAGTGAGCGGTCGGCAGTTAGGTGGCAATACTGCATGATGTTTCCAATCTCCTATTTAAAAGTATGATATTGGAAAAAAATCGGGTCTTTGATGAACTTTATTTACAAATAAATGGTTATTGCGCGTAGCAACATGAACGCGCGTAATGGGAATGTTGCACTCATTAGTTTTTTCCATCCGATTTTGGTCGAGGACATTATTATATGGAAAAAAAAAACAAAAAATGTCTGGGTCAGTCGTGCTGATTTTTGTCCGGCTGCACGCTATACTCTGTTACTACTCTCTTAAATTAACACTTATGGCTGTATTAAACATGCTTTGAAGTTCTTGTTTATTATTATATTAGAAGTATACTATAGGAATAAACGTTAATTAGAAGTTTTCGATGTGTAAACGCGGTCGATTCACTCACTGTCCCAAAAGCTGCTTAGTCAGGGATTTGTTGAGCCTTTGCTAATTTCATCCCTCAAGAAATTCTATGGCTGTCACCATAGCATCATTGAAAAATATGACGTGTCAGTATCCCAAATGAAAGTGGACATTTTCAGCTAGATTCACGTCTTCCCGGATTTGACTATCGACTTTGACATTTTCCCGGATTGAATCACCCACAGTGTGACGGGTGCTGTTAACAGAGCAGGACATCCTTACCCTTCCGCAGCACCTGATGTCACTCTCAGTTTCACTAGAAATCACACTGTGAGTGCCTTTGTTCTGAATGTTGTGGTTTCTGGTTCTGTGCTTTGTGTCTGTCTGGCGTCATTGTTTTTGTGTCTAACGTTATTGTTTTCTGTGTTCTCGTTTTTGCCCTGTCTTTGGACTTCGATTTTTGTGAATTTCACCCCTTTGTTCCTTCGGTATTCTACTGCCGTTGTTTCACAATATGAGTAAAGTTTAAAGGACTTTGTAAAGTTTGAGATTGAAAGGCCATATTTACACATCCATCAACTTATTAAAAATTACTTTTATTTCATATAATTCCAATCATTTAAACTTAAAATGGTGATGTGTCTGAAGTTGACGTCACTGTTTCTGCACTTTTTTTCCTTGGGGCGTATTAATGGGCAAGAAGAGTTTATCAAGAAATAACTTCTTTGTTGTTCATGACGTTGACTAATGAAGTAAGTGAGAACCGAAGCGTTAATCCAAAACGGACAATCCAAGGACAATGGCAACATCAGAAGAAAAAAAAAAAAAAAAAAAAAAAAACAGAGACACAACATTGGTACGGCACAGAAATACAAAAAATGAAGACACAAACACACACACAGAGATGAACAACATGGACCCAATAAAAACATGGGTGAGATCAGGTGCACCGGTAGAGTTAGCTTCTTCTAAGACACCCGCCGTGTTGAACATGTCAAATCCGGTAGAGGAAACAACAATTTGACGTTCCAATATCAATTTGAATTATTATGTATATATAATCTTTGAATTGTTTGTGATTTGCCATTTTTAGTATTGAATATGTTGTATCAAATTCCAGCTTTTACGATCCTCCTTAAATACATTGTATCATCAATAATCCAGTACTTTATTGACTTATGAGTAGTTCAGTATGTGAATGTCATTAGCCTTCACAACATCTTAGTGACTGCCACATGAAGAAAATTTACATTTTTTATTAGTTGTTATATAAGAAATATAACATACTAGAATGTTGATGTCATTGATTCGTCGTGAGGTAATTATTTCATATTATGTGTCTCAGACATTGAAAAGACAGCTTAAACCTTTGATCTCAATCTAATTATTGAAGCCCGACGCAAAAACATATCAGCTACGTACAAGAATCTTTCCAATGTAACATTTAAAATCTTGTAATGATGAAAACTTCAAAATGGAAACAGATGTATACTTTTCAATGGCAGTATAACGCTTTCTGACTCATAAGCGTGCTCCTAACAAAAAAACGTAAAGATAGACGAGAGCGTCGCAGAGCAACCCTGATTTTTTAAGTGAGTCTCCATATGCAAGTCCCATCCATTTTCATGGTCAGTAAGAAAAAAAAAGTGTTTATTAGCGTATCATTCTATTGATAAAATAAGTTAAAGTAAATAATAATAAGAAATTAAAAAGGCTCTTAGTTCTTCAGTTTGTATATTTTGTTCGGTAAGCTCGTAAACAACTTTACTCCTTGTGTTGAAATTGTTTTCATTTTTTCGGGACTGCAGAAGCATAAGCCATAGAAATGACCATTTTCTACTATTACTCATCGATATTTGTAGATTATGTATTTAATTATATTGATGTTTACTTTTCTCCTACAGTCTCGCGTCATATTTATCAAAATCATACTGTGTTATGACAAAAAAGTCGTTGCGGTCCACTTTGCATTTGTAATTGTGATCTTTTAATTCTCGGTGCAAGGTCAAGGTCAAAATGTCTACAAATATGGTACCCCAATTAAGCTCTCAGCATACGCAAGTCACATACCAGATATGAACACTCCATCACTTAACGAATACCATTTTATTGCTCAAGACGGGAAATAAACTACTAGCTGCTAATCATTAAAAGCCCATTTCGGCAGAAGACACAGATTTGCGACAAAATGTCGTAAAATTACAATTGTTGTAAACATACAAGAATAGAAAGACCACTTAAAATTCTTAATTTTTAACGTTATAGCAATTTTAATGTGTTTATTCCTCACTCATACTCAGGCTTATTTGAGAATTCCTAAAACAAGTTTACAGCAAAATATAACTTCCTCAACTGATCAAGTTTGATGTAGTATTATTCCAATCAAACCAGTAAAATATTATTAAAGTTTCTTCATCATCATTTTCGTTAATAATATTTTTTATTATTTTTTTTACAAATTTTTATTGCTTTTTGACTTTAATTCTTGAAGATGTCAGACCGCACCTTAATTAAAATTTAATTTAAGACTTGATTGCTTCATTTATTTTCGCCGCACTATTATGTTATCTTATAAATAAAACAAACAAAGCAAACAGCTTAGTCAGTTTACGCTTACCAGGAGCATGCAAAGCGTATTTATTTTCGTTTCAATTGATTTTAAACTGCCAATATTTAATTTCAAGCTGTAAATAGCAAAACGATGTCGGAAAGCAATGATTCAATTACGGTAAACACAAGATACAAAATATTTATGCAGTCATCCAAAATGATTTCTCTAAAAGAGTAAAAGAAACGTATTAGAGCTGAAATTGATCAATTTTGCTAACAATGCGCATTAATTTGCTGTAGTTGTAATTCGTTCTTGTAAACGCTATCAAAATGATAGGATTATTGACTTTAACCAAAGACGACAAGACACAGAGTTATTGTAGAAATGCTGTCTCCTTACAAATTGTGGTGAAATAAGTTACATAACATTTTGTAAAAAAGTCGTTATATAACACATCCAATTGTCTTCTTCTGTTTGAAACAGAAAAAAACTTTTTTCTCTCCAATCGGAGGTGTAATTTTCCCATTTAAAGGAAGGAAAATGGACGTTTTCTGTCACATGTTCCGATTTAACCACGCTAAATGCTTTTAAAGAAGTCTTTCAATGCATTTCAGATAATAAAGAGTGAATCCTTGTAATTATTACTATTATTCATACAGTTGTGTCATGGTTAGTTTTTTTGTTTGTTAGTATTTCTAGGATTCTTAGTTTGCGGTATTCGATTTTTGTTAATGCATGACTTCGGCCTTCAGAAATCAAAAAGATACATTTCACATGACAAACATTCGTAGAAAGTGTTGAATCGAGGAAGTAAGGAGACTGAAGAAGACTAGAATTTGATTTACTGAATGAATGACATTCAAACTTTTAGGAAGAAATTACAAAGTACATGAAATAAAGACATAGGAATGCCAAGAGAACAAATGATACGGTAATAACAAAAATTCTAGGAATGTGGAAAAAATGATACACGACGGAAAAAAATTACATGAGATTTTAAAAGCGTAAATTAAAACAACATAAAAACTAATGTAATTACAATGTGAACTCCCTTAAAACCAAGAGTGACATGAGGTATGGTAAATATTTCCTGCACCAGTCGTACTGTCAGTGAGTTAATCAAAGGTAAAATCAAAATCGGAAATATGAAGTCAGAAGACGTAAACATAGCTGAAAATGAAAATTTTGATTCACATTAGAAAAATCAATTTCTTTTTGACCCCAAAATTATGGTCACAGTTATTAAAAACATCAATGAAGCTTAACAGCTAATGCATAGCACAAGATAATGTCATTTTAGATAATTCTGTGGAAGTCCTTAGTACATGTAGAAATAAGAACAAGGAAACAACGGAGGATGTAAATATTTTCTCGATTATCGAAAAAAAAAGGTTTGGTAGGAGATTATTAAAAAGAGCTGTCAGAATACACAAAGGTCTGCGGGAGTATAGAACAATGCCAATGTGGGATTAATCTAAAAGTATTATGTTTTTGTTATAGTGATCCTTAAATTGCCCTTAAGGCAATACATGTACCAAGGTCACTGTATCTACAAATATAGCACTTCCGTTAAGCTCTCATCATATGTAAGTCATATACAAAATATAAATACTCTAACACTTAATAAATATCATCTAGAAGCGAGTTATTTTTTTTTTAAATTGCCCTGCAGGAAAGGTCAAAGTCAAAATGTTATTAAATATGCAATCCAAGGAAACGCCCTTCAAGGTCACATTCTAACTATAAAGACCCTAGTACTTAATGACCAACGTATAGAAGAAGGATTTTTTTAATGCCCTTAGGGCAAGGTCTACATTAAAATATCTACAAATATGGCACCTATATTAACTTATTATCATTTGCACGTAAATTCGAAATAAGAACATCCTCAATTCGAGAAGCAAGGTAAAAGTTTTTACTCGCAAAAGTGACGCTGATGCCATTGTAATGATAATAGCGAGGCGGACAATCGTCCGCGTCAGCTTAAATTGAAATTGCTCTAGGTGTTTATTGCATAGACATCAATTTGAAAGAAACCAACGGTAACACGATCTGTGATTGGTGCCGTTCAATGGTAAGGCCGAACACATAGCCCTATTAAGGTCGTTTTGTTTTGATACATGATGTTGCTGTTTTCACAACGTTGTAATTAATAATCGTGACATTCTCTTAATTGTTGGCACTGCAACACAGAGTTAAAATAGAAAACCCAAAGCGGAATGAAAATCTTGTTTATGTACATTCTCACTATTAGTGCCTTAGTTCACACTATGCCTTAGTTCACACTGTGCCTTGGTTCACACTATCAGTGCCTTAGCTCTTAATGTCGTCCTTTTTATTTCCGTGCATTGTGGCTGTCTCACGTCCTTGTTTTGTCCTTGTTTTTCTCTGTTGCGGTTTTTGCCATGTCAATGGACTTCGGTTTTGAAATCGTCACTTCCTTTGTTCCTTCGGTATTCTACTGCCGTTGTCTCACAAAAGATTCATTGTACTTTGACTAGCTTTTATTCATACAGTACAGATTTGAAAGGATTTTGTTTTGTGTGTTTTTTACTTAAAACAACAATATGCACAACCCAACGGCAATTACCTTACTACTGGAAAGCAAATGATAAAACCTTAAAACGATAAAAATAAAATCTGCCTACATCACAAAAAACACTAACCAAACTACCGTAAACAAAGTATAAAGACAAAACAAGATACAAAAAAATAAAAAAAAATACCGAAGTAGCATAAAAAAGAAAATGTCGTTATGCTGTACAAGTTTCAAGGAGTAACCTCTCATCAGCAGCATTAAAATCAAATTATATGGAACACTTCGGCAACAATCGGCGGCTTTTGAAAGAAAAAAATTGACAGACTGAGTGCGCTTTTTCAAAAATTACAATGTTAAGAAAGGAATCGAGGCATGATGGAACTCCATAACATAAAGGCACGACCGGGCCGGTTATATAATTATAGAATTATCGATAAATCATTGCAAACTTTACCCAAGGTCCCATGGTGCCAATCTTTTAACGAATCAAAATGCTTTAACCTACTGACAACGATAGCAAGTACTTTTTATGACCGACAATTAGGCGTATTTTTTAATCTAGACTGCTCGATCTAATGTGATAGATTTTGACGTTGAACTGTCTTGAATTTCCATTACAATTCAGGCGATTTCTTATTTCACAATACCATTAGACGTCTGGTAATTAAGGATGACACCAGAAAGAACGCATGAACTTTCACTTGAACTTTACAAGAATGCTTTAATCGATTTCTACAACAGCACAATTTCCAGGTGCTTTATTTATGTCTTATTATATAAGCAGACGGACTCTGGAACCTTTACTCAGCTGCTTTTTGTAGAATTATAATGTTAAGCCCTTAACGTTTAAAGTGTGGAAGAATAAATATATTTTAATCACTAGGTTAATTGCAAATCTCCAGGCACCTGAATAGGTGTTCATGGGCTCTGGCTACAGAGCTGCTTGGCGTAGTGGATAGGGAAATGCCCTGTCTTTGCAGGGTAGTCAGGTCATAATACGGAAAGCCTGACCGCGAACCATTGTAGCAAAACTGTGTGGAGAAACGCCTGTATAAAAACCCCTTCTATATTTCTTTTAAAAGAGCAGACGAATTGGGTTAAATTTCTTGCCTCTACCTATTTTTCCCCTTTCGCAGTGACAATCAAAAGTCGTTGCCCCTTGTCAATCCTCCTTTATTTATTTCTTCTTTTACTTTCAATTTTTTTTGAATTGATTAACTTGTTCACGTCCTTATATAGCTGAAATATTGCTCATTGGACGTTAAACTCTAATTAATCAATCAATAATTGCAAATCTGCCCTTGCAGTTAGATGTAATTGAAAGTTTTGTCATCTCTGTTTCGCTATATAAATAAAAGATCAAGAAATCGTTATCATCTGTTGCGTTACACAAAGCAACTCCATTCACGTCTACAAAGCAAAAGGGGGGGGGGGGTTGTACTCAGAAGCTTACAGATGTCGATAGCATCGAATATGTGACAAAGGGAGATAATTTTTTAAACTTTCCGCTTTACGCTAACGAAAGAAAATGGTATTATTCTGCATTTATGAGTAATAACAAACATGGATCGACATCTAGCAATGAATTCTGCTGAAACTGGTGCTAGGGACCGTTATGAACTTACTACATTTTTATACTTGCACTTGTGCTTGAGAGAATATCTCTGAGGAATGCGCTTTTACAGTTTCAAATTTAGGTATGTTTTTTTTGTAATGTCAAATTGTTATCTCACCACGTGTTTAATGTGCCCACATCTCATGATTTTTTAATTCCAAGTTTTCTTATATATGACTAGTGTCTTGTGGTTGATTAATTAAGGGTTGCTATTGTCTTCTGTTAGTCTTCTTGTTGGGCAACGGAGGGGATGGCAGAGATTATAAAAGCACTTTACCAGTTAATTTTATGTTTGTTGACAATTCCGTATTCAGGGGTCAAAAGGCATGGATGTAGCGTTGCTCGACATCTAACAATGACTTCCGCTCAAATCTATGCCAGGGGCCGTCAAAAGCCTACTATGAGTTGTTGATGGTCTTGTTGAAGGTGATTTTAGGATGAAGAAAAATAATACAAGCGTTGTTTCATTGCTTGTTTTTACAATGTAATTGTAGAGACTTTGTCCCTAGTGCATTTACGTAATATCCCTTCATTGCTTATTATATGGAAATTGCAACCGAATCGGACTCATACTCCAATATTGGTTACAGGTTGAAGACGCGTACTCGATTATATATTGAGCAGTAAAATCAAGTAAGTGAGAACCGAACCGTCAATCCAAAACGAACAATCCAAGGACAATGGCAACATCAGAAACAAAAAGAGAAAAAAAAACGTACACACAACATGGGGATGTCACAGAAAAGAAAAATGAAGACACACACACACACAAAGATGAACAACACGGACCCAATAAAAAACCATGGGTGAGATCAGCTGCACCGGTAGAGTTAGCATATCCTGCTTCTTATAAGACACCCGCCGGGTTGAACATGTCAAATCCGGTAGAAAAGTCAAATCTGGTAGAGCAAACAACCATTAAGCTTTAGAGGGAAAGATCTGTTGTCATCTTGGAAACAGATATCCCATAAAGGTCCACAAGATGGTGATGTCGACCTTAAAACTTCTGAAGGGATGACTTCAAGTTTTGGGTAACATACCCTTGTTGAAGTAGCCTATTTGTGAGCAACCGGGCTCTATCAAGGAAGTCACTGTATCGAACACAGGCTCTTGAATAGCGAATGAGCTGGGAGATGTAAACCCCATTTGCCGGCGCTGTTGGGATGTTGCTACAAAGAAAAGGGAAGTTTACTATTGGAAAGGTGAAGTCATCGCGTTTGTCGTACAGCTTAGTTTGAAGTCTACCTCTGTTGTCAATTTCAAGGTGAAGGTCAAGGAATGAGGGCATAATTCGCTTTCGGCTCAATGGGGTCTCAATATGCTAGAATATGCGCTTAAAATTGACTGAGAGTGTAGCTTGTGTTTTTGTGAATTTACAACATGGCGACTTAACTTTCGAAAGTTATTAAATAGTGTAAATCTAACTATCTAAATTAAAATTAGTATAACAGTTCTAAAAACCATAACTGGTCGAGAGTACAGTTTTATGGTCCTCACCACGATTTGACAGACAATTACAATGTTTCTGTTTCACAAATGAGAACAGATATCTTTGGGTAGATCCAGAGTTTGTTACTGGACTGACTAACACCGATCGTGACAAAACCGGAGTTTTCACTTGCAATGTGACGGGTGCCACGCGTGGAGCAGATCATGCTTACCCTTCCGGATCACTTGATGATGCCTCAGTTTTTATAGGGGTTCACACTGCTAGTGCTTTAGTTTAGTGGCGTTCTTGTTCATTTTGTAAATTTGTTTTTTCTTTGTCATACTTTCTCAATTCGTGTTGCTGTGAGTTTTCGTGATTTTGGATTTATGATTTTAGAATTTCTTTAGAATTTTCCCCTTCCTTGTTCTTGCTTCGGTATTCGTTTGCCGATGTATTTTATTTTGTGAGTTGTTTTTGTCTTTGACTGCAGTTAAATAGAAAATCTGAACGGACAGTCTGCGTGAAAGAATTTAGTAAGATTAATTTGCTAGTTAATCAACCAGGCAAATGAACCGAATCCTAAGATCCCTCGCTTTGGTTCCATTCTCTATAGTGTCACTTAACAATTATGTTGATTTCAGTATGAAAAAAAAATGTGACATTCATTATGGAAAATTAAAATAAACAATGTGCCAAACAAGGCTAAGTTAACTATGTATACATATTTTTGTATTCAATCGGAATAATTCGGTTATGACATTAAATCCAAGGCACTACCGCAGCAAAATAGTTCCTTGGCTAATTAAATACATGTTTTTATTAGTGAACAATCTAATTTATCTGTTTTACGCGGCGTCGACGACGTGGAATGAAATTCAATCAGAACTCTGCTGTCACTCCGTAAATACTTTTGTCAATCACAGAAATTAGAAGTAAAAAGAAGCTTTTGGTTCCAAAATTAGCAAAAAATACTTCAAACCATGGTTTTGTAAATTGATATTACTTGTTAATTTGACATGCCTGATGTGATCGTATTTGTATTTCAAATAACAAGGTTGAAATGTGGTCAAATGGAAATAAATTCTTGGCTTCGTTTTGTCTATACTACGTTTTCATATTTTATGTTACATTACATACGAGTTTATGGAGAGTTTAATGCTTGTTAAACTAATAAAATGATGTACGTTGGAAAATTAACAGCGTATGAAACATCAAAGAAAATAATCGAAACGTCAAATGTATGAATCTGTTAAAAATAAAATATCAAAATCAACTGCTTATGTTATTCCTGGCGAAGATGTTGCTATGCCTAATTTCAGAATTCCAAAGCTTTCAAGGTTTGCTGTATTACTATAAAGCTTTCCTTTAGACGATTTTGTCAAATTAGGCATTTGAGAGCTTCATACATTTTTGTCCAGATTCGAAAACAGATAAGGCATGCTCCTCATCAATACTCCACATTTGCGTTCCCAAATTAATAAAAAGAACATAACAGGAAACACCCACAAATGCCGAAAATAACAATCACATGCCACAATCTACCACGGAACCGCACCAGAAAAAGATAAAAGGCAAACGTAGACAATGAAAGGAACTACATGTAATTGCAATCATGACAAACTTAAATCTTTAACAAAAAATATAAATCATTGTGCATTGCAACAATAAATGTATGATAATTTCAATTTCAGCTAGAAAACGTTATACCCTTTCACTTTAGATATCCCGAACGCAACAAGATATCTCGAATGCCTACGAAAAAAGACAATCCATATGTACAAACAGACAAAAAAGCCAGTCGAAAAAGTAATTTCCAACTCAAGGAAAATGGTTTTATATTTGAACTCAATAAAAAACGTGGAGAAAAAGTTAAGCCATAAATCAAAGGTCTAAGAAATTAATTCTAATTTTGGAATACAAGCACAAACTTTAAGTCTTAAATACACTGGGAAACAGCTGTCTCGCCATAAACCGATTATGCCAATATGTACAATTATTACATTTGTGGAACGAATGCTAATTTCACAGTATAAAATTTCTATTGATATTATTCGATTTAAATTTTTATTTCGTCTTAGACAGGAAAAAGATATACAAAAAATAAAAGTACAACATTTTTTTTAAATAAATTCAGGAATTTAAAGGGGAATAAGAAGATGTAAGAAAAACAATATAGCAAACGAATGCTACGGCATTTTCAATAAGAAAGGAATCGTGCTATATGGTGTGAGGTTCCGTAAAGACCGTACGGTGACCCTCTAGATGCTTTCGTTTGGCTCTTTTCAACCTGGAGATGGGATGTTGTTTCCTTGACTTTAACCCCATTTCCTTTCTTTCTGATATTCACTGCAAAGCCAAATGATGTATATCAAATGAAAAAAAGGGATGACAGGAAACATCTACACTAGCTGAAAATGACAATTACATGCTACAATCTGCCAGTTAAAAACACATGAAAACAAAAGACAAAAATAAACAACGATAGGAACTCGGAACAGCCAGACATGGTACCAGCACGAGCAAAAGCAAGCTGTAGGGTTCAAGTGGTTTATGAGTACCCAAACATCCCCTGTCCCAATGAATTAATTATATCAATTTTGCTGACAAATCAATCTTGTAATAAGCACTGCCATAAACAATTGTTTATCAATGAAGGGATATGGAGTAAATGCAAACGTAAATGCAAACGTAAACGGATATGGAGTAAATGCAAATGTATCTTGTCTTTGTATGACAAGATACCAAAATTTAGAGGATAGTTAAATAGAAAAAATTTCCAATATACACAATGCACAAAAAGTCATTCCTGTCGACCATTGACATCAAAATAAACTCTTAATGTGCTAGTTGTGTTCAAAAATTAATTAGTCTCCAAAAATCATGAAAGGATATGCATGGGACGCAATAGTCACAAAAATGTGCTATACATAGTATTTCGAAAACTTCGGTATTCGTGCGAAATATCGGGTATATTGCCTGAAAACTAGGGATTTTCCAGATCGGTACACATAGTAATTCGCAAAATACCTGGTCTTTCTCACGAAAACTGCAGTTAAACCGAAATTATTGTTTTCGTACAAAAACCCTAGTTTCCGTTCGGTATTGAGTTAATCCGAAAACGTTATTTATAGTTTTAGCCAATGAGAAACGGAAATCACTATTAGATATTTAAGGTTAATCCAATCAAAAACAGAAACTGGCATTCAGAATTAAATTTAACCAATCAAATATTTTTGAAATAAAATTAGAGAAAATATTTGTTCAAATAGAAACAAAAGTATTTTGGTCTTTGAGAGTTTCAGGAAATAAATAAAATTGAAATCATACCGTATAAGTGGTTATTTTCGCGAGGACTAAATTTTCGCTTTATTCGCGACCATTCTGAAGTCGCGAAATTTGCATACCGCGAAATATAATTTATATAAGACTTCACACAGTAAATGATAAGCAATCGCGAAAATTTGAGCCCTGCGAAAATAAAGTCCAGCAATTTTGAAAGAAATCGCGAAATTTGCGTCCCGCGAAAAAACACTTATACGGTATATTTTTTTTACTCCAATGTCTGTAATTGTTTGTTCTAATACAAACATATTCAAAACGTACGGACTAGATATAATTACATAAAGTAAGTGGTTTTGAAATATTGAAATTTGAAATATACCTAAACTTGAACCACATTTTGGAATATAAAGGTTTCAGAATCAGTTTTTTACCAAATGTTTGCCAAAATAACAAATTCAGAACCTATGGATTTAATACAAATTTCCCAAAATAAGGAATGTCTGAGACTTTCAGCAAAATCAAGAAAAATTGGAATCAGTTACTTCAAAATTCGTAAAAAATGTTTGCTCTAATCGAAACAAATTCTTAAAGTATGTGATCTTTGCGAATAAAGGTAAGTTTTAAAAATGGAACCAAAGAAGGTGGTAAGTCGAATTGCAAATAATAAATTGTCTTTGATCTCAGGAAATTCTTCA
>MJUU01048334.1:93014-103018 GCA_002080025.1 Modiolus philippinarum | reverse complement strand
TTTCAGCCTGATATATACATTAATAAATTAAAATGTGAAATACATCTATACTTGGAATAACATGTAAATTATATGAAATATTTTATTTGCATTCATTTCAAAGGTCTTCGCTCCATGTATTACGAAAACGCCATGTAAACTTTATACAACATGAAAAATCAATACATCATTCGGCTGTGTATTGTCGTGAGTACGCGGTCAGTCGACATAGGGTTTATGTGTATAATCGTATAGTTAAATGTAGGTCATTTTGTAAATATCGTTTTTTTAGTTAAACACAAACAGGTTTGCATAACCGCACAAAAATGTTATCATGCATTGAACCAACTAATATGATTATTTAGATAGTGTCGAAAATGGTTGAACGGCTCAACCTGAAGGTCGCTTGCCGTTCAACGATTTTCGACACTATCTAAATAATCATAGTAGTTGGTTCAATGCATGATTACTTATAATATATATATCCCCGATGTAGAGTCGTTTCCCTTCATACAGTAGTGTCATTTATAAATGATTACAATGACCACATTTTTAGCTTTTTGCTGGCATGATTATGGTGACCGATTAGTCAACGATGAAATCATGATTTGGATGTTCATATTTTGTGCACTTTAATCTCATAAATGTTGTCTTGTTTATTATATGGTAGTAATGTAATGATTACAATTCATGAGTTTAAATCTTGTGACCCCTACTTGTGAATTCGAAAATGAGGCATTGATTTGAGTCATATTATACGAAAAAGTTCAACAATATTGCAAGATATGTATGCTTTTATCCACAGAATATAATGTGAACAAAATCTTCGATAACTAAGAATCTGTTTGACATGGTGTAAATTTTATCTCTTTCTTTATTTATTTGTCTTGTCCAAATTCACCACTTTTCAACCTGTTCGAGTGACTAACGTGTGGGAACGCTTGTTTTTACTCGTTGATTGGTCAGTGACTTAAGTGTCTGACGTTAGTTTCTAGGATAGTGTTGACAGATGATGATTTTCTTTTCTCCGTCGAAATTCTTGTTTGGTTAATGCACAAGTTATACAACATTTTTGATGACGTTTAATGACAGGCAGCTTGATACAGCTTGCAGGTTACAACAGTTGTAGCAACACAATGGCCGTTCATTTGCATAACCAGGCACAATGAGAGACACTTTGCTTTAAAAAAGATTAATAAGTATCAGAGTATAAGATAAAAAATATCTGTACCATTCCGGAGCACCTGATGCTACCTCAGTTTTTGTAGGGGTTCCCACTGCTAGTGCTTTAGTTATGTGGCGGTCTTGGCCATTTTTGTTCTGTCTTAGTCATACTGTCTCAATTCGTGTTGGATGTGAATTGCCGTGATTTTGGATTTATGATTCTAGAAATCCCCTTTCCTGGTTCTTGTATTCGTTTGTCGATGTACTGTTATATATTTCCAGTCTATATGATAGTTTTGAAAATATAAATAGATCATTTTTTTTTAAAAAAACATTTAAGGTAGTAGACCTTGGTTAAGGGAAATAACTCTTTAAATCAGTAAGGCGTTTGAAACGGGCATGTTCACCATGTCCTTTTAAGCATTGCAGTGAAACAGAATAAAAATCATCTATGTTACTTAGAAGCTTACAATTTATTTATAAAAGTGTTTCAAACAAACGTACAAGTGATTTATAAAATTGATGTCCTTTGACCTAGGCCTACTACCTTAAGTTTTCGGTATAGCTTTTAAATACAAAAATAACCAAGTTGTATAAAAAACAGTACAATTTTGAAATTTTTACTTTCTCGACGACATGTAAGATTTTATCGTGAACTCTGAAAATTGAATATCGGGATTGAGAATCATAGTACTTAACAGAAAAAGATCCCCTTGCATATTTATGTTGGCGAAAAGCATTTTCTTTCCTTTCGACACTCCAACTGAGAAGTTGTAGTGGGTACCGTTTAATTGATATTGTTATTATAGGGAATCATTGTAACTAATGTCTTTTTTAAAATAACATTCTCATTAAATTTCATATTTGATTGAAAGCCTTGTTCTCATATTGCGTAATTTGAACGCTTCATAAGACAAAACCTCTCAATGGTTGCAAAATCGTCTGTTGTTTTAAGGAATGTCAAGTTTCAAAACAAAGCTGTTTATCAAAATGCAGTCTAAATTATAATGGTAAATTCTAATTGTAATATTATCGAGAAAGGAGGAAAATCTATCAACCTCACGTAGAACTTTCAACTTTGAAGTCAACAAATTTTCAGGGAATTCCTTTGGTCATTCAAATTATAGTTATGAATAATGAAAATAAAACAGAAAGCATAATTTTGAAATAATGAATGAAGTTTTCTGACCAGACGGTAACTTCTTTAAGGCCGTAATAGATAAATACAAAAACACCAAGTTGCATAAAAAACAGTAAATTTTGTAATGCTGTATATGTGTTTCAAGGAGTAACCTCTCATCATCAGCATTAGAATCAAATAATATGGAAAGCAATAATCAAAAACAGTCGAAAAAGAAGTACTCGTTACTAACAATATTGAAATAGGAGGCTAGATCCAATACTAAGGACATATACCGAGTGCCATACACGGAATGAAGCCCCAAGTGGTTAGAATTTTGATAAGAACAGTAAATTACTTCAAAGCGCAAGGTACAAATCTGGCTTTTGAGCTGAATTACCTCGAGGATCTTTGGTTCACCAGCATTAGCATCGGATCAATGGTTCAAAATACAAAAACAACCAAAAAAAAACAGTAAATTTCGTTTTGCTGTACACGTGTTTCAAGGAGTAATCTCTCATCAGCAGCTTTACAATCAAATAATATGAAAGGACATGATCCAAAAGTAGTCCAAAAAGAAGTACCCATTACCAAATAACAACGGAATAGGAGGCCAAATTAAGTACTAAGGACATCTACCCAGTGCCATACACGGAATGCAGCCATAGTATTTTTAACTATTGATTAGATGGTAGCTAGATTGAACCATAGTATAGAGATACATGCATGTACCACTTAGTTCGACATAAAGCAAAAAATTACGGTCACCCCGGTGCTAAAGGTCGCCTAGAACTTACTATGAGGTGTAAGCAAAGCTCATTCTTGAATGCATCATGGTGACTTGAAATACAGAAGCAAATCTCGCACTAGACATTACATGTTAACCTATATAAATACATGTGTATGCTTATATCAAAATGTAGGTGATTGATAGTTTGAGTCAATGTTATATAATTTCTATATACATTGTACTTAAATACAAAATGTTGAATAAGCAAATTACCGTATCCGATTGTAATTTAATGATCTTCATCAGTTTGAATACATTTTGTTTCAAGCCGATACATGACACAGATCACAATCAAAATCACATTACAGTTTGAAATACAGCGAAGTAACAGCTACAGGTAATCCGTTTCATAATAAATCAAGACAAAAATAGATATTTGCACTTTTATTTACTGGGCAATGAATGACAATAAATAACATTGCTTTTGAGCAAGGCAAATGACTTGCTTTAAATGCATCTTGGTCGTTGCTAGAAGCACATGCTATTTTTGCCTCAAATACTGTCATCGCAAGGATGGGTAGGAGACGAGAAGCTTTGGTCTGGTTTTGCACATGTATGATTGTCTTCTCATGTATTCTCTTTGAAAAAAATGTCCCTTAAACTGCAGGTTTCCGGAAGAATCCAAATTTCACATAAAAATTATGGTTTTACGCAATGTCTCCAACCTAAATAACCACTACGTCTTGGTTAGATAAAGAGTTTTGCAAAAGATACTTGGATTTCTTAATCAGTTCTTAATTCTTAGTCTGTAGAATATTGAATGAAAAGCAAATTTGTTCTTATAAGGGGGTCTCAATGGGGGGATCCCTTTCCCGGAATCCCGGCAATATGTTTCAACTTAACTGTGGGAAAATATTTTACAAAGACTCTTAAATGATCTCCCTTTTCCGGTTCACGCGGATTTTTTTCGGTGTTTCCCGCTTCACGTCCAACACCCTTTCCCGTTTTCACGGGCACTTTTTATTGACCATCCTTTTTCCCGTTCACTTTAAAAGGCCAAATCCACTTCATGCTTAAACCCCATCGAGACCCACTTATAACAAAATTACCACAAAAGCCAAGGTCCATGAGCAAAAAAAGACAAAGCAGGTGGAAATCACCGGTAAAATTGTCAACCGCAATTTGTCTGCCTTGGTTCAGTCATTACAAAAGAAATCATGGGTAAAACCGATTTTATGGTGCACCAAATCTCTCCTTCCATTGCGGCAGTGTCCGATTACAACTCAAAATTAAATGCCAGCGGCAGGTCTTTCCACAATGAAGAACAAAATACTGAATTTACTTGAATTTATTTTCTATTTAAGCGCTTTTTGACATTTCATGTCTCATCAGTGCAGATCAACCCAAAACATTTGGAAGTCCATAAATCGAAAAAGATGTTAAAGCTGATAGAGAACAAATACTAGTAAGCAAAAGTCCGGAGACGGATTAATATAAGGACGCTTGTTTCCGAGTCCCCAGTTATTATGTATGCTAATGTTCTTGTTATGCTTTTTTACATTAAAATATGGTTTACACTCAAAGTCCTAAATAGAAAAGCCAAAATTCAGCTAGATACAGAGCTATGCATGAGGGAGATACTCCTTAGTTATAAACAAAATTTCCAAATTTTAGATATTGAAAGTTTCAATTCAATCGGTTTTCGGGCCAGCACCGAATTACTGACTATACTGGGTTGGTGAATACCCTCGGGGACTAACAGTCCACCGGCAGAGGCATCGGCCCAGTGGTAATAAAAACAAAATATCGAAGTTACTATTTTTGTCTCAACAGTGCTGATCAAATCAAAAGAATTGGAAGTCCATTAATCGAAACACATGTTAAAGCTGATAGATATGTTCAATTCAGTACTTTGACAAGTGGATGAAAGACCTGATGGGTGGCTGGTTAGTACATGTCATTTTCTAACAACTTAGAACTATTTTTGCTCGTTAGCAACCGTAAATAACGCTTAACCCTAACGAAAACTGAAGGTACGGTTTTCTCTATCACCCCCATTCCTTGAGGACTTTGATATAAAATTTCAAGATAAATTGAATACCTGGTTGTAGTAAGCAAGACAAGCTGAGTTAAGTTGAGATAGTAACGTTACAAGTAGGGAATAAATTTACTTTGGAATCGGAATAGAAGAATAACTGGATAGAAGAAGATCGAGGAAATTTGAACATATTTCATTTTATTCACGAAAAAGATGCCTCTGAATATCTTTGTAAACCATGTCCCCTTTAGATTACAAAATTGAATACACTTTACCAATAAAAAAGAGAAAGAACGAAAAAAAAAAAAATTAACGGGTAAAATAATAGCAATTGCATGCTTTGTGACCAATAATTATTCCATTTAAAATACGTCTTGCTGCATATTTTATGATGAAATAACGTGAATTCTACTTTGTATGGCAAATAAAAATACAATAAGCGCAATTCATCTAAAAAAAAGCTGAAGACAAGAATAAAACGATTGCGTTGTTCAGTTTATAAATGTGAAGATATTAAAATAAATTCCTTTATTTCGGTTTTGTTGTCTTTGTATAACATCATGTACAAGCGCTTTCATCTTCTTTATGTTAGCACAAGACAGGGAAGATTCCGTTTAAAGCTATTTTTGATTTGATGTGGCGAATGAAAGAGTAAAAGTTTCACTCCAGGCATGTTATTTGACATCGATGAATACATAAATACTATATAAGCCTTTTATAGAACATTTTCAGTGATTCTACAAAGGAAATACACATGATATGAAATACAAGGAACGTGCTTTAGGGTATATATATACTCTTGGTATTAGTTATGATGTACTGATTCTTGAGAAAATCTCTAACATGGATACACTATCATACTTTCAACATATAGCATTTCTAATTTTGTTAATATACAATTGTAATTCTGACCAACACTCCATGATTTTATTAAGCCAAGTTTATTTTTTTTGACTCATTTAAAGCCTTGTGGTTGTCTTCTTTGTGCTTTTTAGGGGCAATGGATGACAGAGATTGTAAGATCACTTTGCAAGTTAATTCTATATTGTTGACGATCCTTCATCCATGGGTGAGAAATGTCATTGGTGTAGCTTTATTTAGCAATTAATTATGCTCAAACTGGCACTAAGGGTAGGCTTAAACTTACTAAGGTATAAACCTTTTCGAAAAATCATTTGGTCCGCCCTTCGGTTTCAGCATTTAAATACCAATAAACAGTTCCGGTTATCAACCCGATTCATCCTGAACACAATTGATAAAATTGTCCATATTTAGATTACAATGTCATTGTTTACTGTGGTTTATTGTGACACTGCACTAATTTTGTTATAATTAAAATGTATTGAGAGATTTAAGTTGTGTTTTGTTAGCCAACAGCACAAGTATAACAGGAAGCGAAGAGTGTTCGTACTTCCATTTGATGGGAGAGTTCAAATTCAAGAAATCTAACAACACTTTTTGACATAAGTTGTCGAAATGCGCATATGCAGAAGTTAAATTCACTGTAACTTCGGTATTAACTTATTTGTTACCACTGGGTCGATGTCACTGCTGGTAGTCCCTGAGGGTATTCACCAGCCCGGTAGTCAGTACTTCGGTGCTGACCCGAAGGCCGATTATATTTGAAACCTTACAATATCTAAATTTTTGTAAATTTTGTTCAAAACTAAGGAGTATCTCCCTCATGCAAAGCTCTGTCCTTAGCTGATTTTGGCTTTATATTTAGATCATATTGGTTATTTGTTCTCTATCAGTTTTTAAATATNTTTGAGTCTATGGTCTTCCAAACGTTTAGATTTTATCTGCACTGAAGAGACATAAGTTGTCGAAATGCGCATATGCAAAAGTTAAATTCACTGTAACTTCGGTATTAAGTTATTTGAAAAGGGCTACTAACAGAGCTCATTGTCTAAGGCCTAATAATGACTTGAAGATAAAGAACAGCATTTAAATCGTTGTTTCATTACTTGGTTTAAACATATACATGTATTTGTATCATGTGCATATGCTCCATATATTTTCATAGTTTACATCAGTCTGGAGTTTGTCTCTCATTCAGTGTGGAATCCGTAAAAAGATTGTCCGTGCGAGAGTTGTATGGTCTTTTTATACGTAATTTAGTGTGAACTTGTTCTTGAGAGAGTGGTCATATCGATACGCTTTCAACTTTGCATTTCTTATTGTGGTTAGTGCCCACATCTCATGATTTTATTTTGCCAAGTTTTCTTCCAATAGACTCGCCCTGTTGTCACTTATATGTTGTAATTATCTTCAATTGTTTTTTTTTGTCGGGCACTAGATGACGGCATATGTAAGAACACTTTAGAATGCAAATTTGTTTGTTTACGATCTCGCATCCATTGGCGATGAACTACATGGAAGGTTACTTTGTTCGACAATAAGGAATGAATTCCGCTCAATTCATAAAGAAGGAGTCTTCTTTAACTTACGATAAGGTATGATAAGAGCTCATTGTTGAAGGACAAATGGTCACATACAGGTGAACAGCAACAATTAAAAGCGTTGCTCCTTTGCTTGTAAAGAATTTGTATAACATATGCATTCACTCCTTCATTTTTCATTGTTTATTTTAGAGTAAAAGAAAAAGAATTATTTCAGTAATTGAATTAAATTTGCCTGCTAAAAATCTTTGGCGTACCAATTTTAATGCAAGATAAATAAAAAAAAACTACCGCCAAAGTGGTTATTTTGGTGATGATTTTATTTTGCTTTATTGGCGGATATAAAAAATTGCATACCGCAAAATATAATTCATACTAGATTTTAAACACGAAATGTAAGAGATTACATTATGTAATTAATTGTTTTTTTAATTAATTTAATGTAATTAAAGGTAAGAAAATAAAAAATTCAATTAACTGTATATTTTCAGATCCATTACTAGTATATCGCCACGTTAATTTTAGTTAAAAGACCAAGAGCATTTTCTCAGCATTTTTTTTAGATATGAAATATCTTGATTTTAAACGTAGATCCTAATAATTTTTTAATGGGAACTTGCATTCAAATGATCAAAAAGGGGTATGGAGTAAATGCACATGAGACAAAGTCTATACAAATACATGGTAAAAACAAGCAATGGGAGAATGCTTGTGTTGTTGTTCTTCACCAAAAGATCATATCTTTTTTAACGTTATTTAACTGCATCACTTAAGCTTGCACCGCACTGAAAAGCGCCAAATATTAGAAAGCTAAACTTACGTTCACTACTTCTAAATGGAAATTGGCACTCTCGGTTAAACAATATAAAGGAACTAGTGGATGTCAACAAACGGTGCACCGTAAATGGGCGTACTTTGGGGGAATAATCCAGCAATTAAATTTTTGTAAAATATTGATTGATGAGTTGTTAAATCTTTATGTCTAGTGCGCGATATATCAGGGCTAGAAGAATTTAATCGATGCATAGAAAAATGAAAAAAAAATGAATAAAATGAGTAAAATAAAAAAAAAAATGAAATAAAGCTTCAAGGAACCACCGTGGCAACGAGTGTTGATTGCGATAGCAAAACGAGGTAAATGAATACGACCTAGACAATTTAATCATCTAAACGTGAAAAGGTCTATTTTGAGGTTATAAGATGTGTACTGTATTAACACCGTGGTGTTTCTCCTTACATGTGGTCAAAATCGACATGACTACCCGGCAAATACCAATTATTCTAATATCCATAACCAGGGAACATGCACGGGAAATTCCATTGATGGAACCCCGGAATCATTTCAAATGCCTGGCGATGCTTATATGATTTTAAACAACGTACAATCTGGAAAATGACAATACAAGAAAATAAGGAAAAAATATTTGAACGTCTAGACACAAAATGGGAAGTTCATGTATAAATGTGTTATACTCTTCCTGTTTTTAGAAGTATTAATGACCTTTGAATAGTTACTGAATGGAGGGTCTGACGACTTAGTTTTATATTTCCGCCTTTTTGTTACACATCCAATTAATGCTGTTGCTATTCAAGTAGACTTTATATCTCAAGAGTAGGGAGCTGTTCTTAAAATATTTTGTTATTTTACACAATTGGTGTATTTGTGACAAGCTTACGTTATATTGTAGCAGATTCTTTGGCATAGGTGGACAGGCAAACTCTTAAATTAGCTCTGTCTTTAGCTGATTTTGCGTTTCTTTTCAGATACTATAGTTCATGTGTTCTTTATCAGCTTTAATACATATTTTGATTAACAGACTTCCAATGAGCATAGCTCATAATTGAAGGCCTCATGGTGACTTCAAGATGAGACTAGAGGATGAAATGCCCCCGCGCAAGGTACAGATTTAAAAGTGGTTTCTTAGTAATAATCTTTGTGTCTGTAAGACACAATTGATGCCCCCGCAAACTATATTTTGGCTGTGTGTCCTCTGTGTCAAAAAAAAAATTAAAAATAAAATAAAAAAAAAAAATTGAAAAATACAACTAAGTTCACCGATGTAAATTTTTTCAGAAAAATACTCCAAAATCAAAATTAGTACCAAAAGGCACATCTGTAATATATGTACAAATGATTTACAAAATAAAAACGGCCAACCATAAAACTGTTGGAGGTCTTGGCCAGACAAACCATGTACTCTCTATTAGAAAATCCCAAAAAGGGCTATATTCAGCTATGTATATTTTTTTGAAAAATACCTCCCAAATAAAAATCAATATGAAAAGGGACAACTTCAAAATACATGTATGTACAAATGATCTGTTAAATAAAAAGTTCCTATCATAATAACTGTAGGAGGTTTGCCTGGACAAACTACATGTACCCTCTATGTCAAATTCATTAAAAAAACATGACCAAGTTCAAAAATGTTCATTTTTTTGGAAAAAAACACCAAAATCAAAATAAATACCAAAAGGCACATCTTCAATATGTGTACAAATCTTCTGTAAAATAAAAACTTCCTGCCATAAAAACTGTAGGAGATCTTGAGTGGACAAACTGTGTACCCT